>JAXQQM020084311.1:0-295948 GCA_034641835.2 Pinus albicaulis
AAATTCTTCCAAAAAATCCTTATATTGTCTTACGCATGATTGTGATCTTGAACGTTTTAGTAGTGTGTTTTCACTAAGTACCATATTTGTTCTTGCTCTTAAACGCTTGTCCAAAATATCATAATGATGAGTGGGAGATGGCTATGATATCTTAGTTTTTCATTGCTTTCAGTCTTTATGTTTGCATTTGCACTCAATTACACAGTCAAGATTGTTCTAAAAACTCTTCCAAAAGAAGGAACTCTTCCAAAATACCAATCATGATGGACAAACAGACTGTATAATTCCATAGAATAATGCATGATAGCATAGTTAGGATACTCCGAAGTTTAATTGCACTTAACTCATGCTCAGTTGTTCTGTTTTAAGTTTGATAATGACTTGTAGTTCAGCACTGTTTTAGATTAGTGACATTTTAAGTTCAGTTTTAGCTTAACTCATTACATTTGCACTCCATATTCAGTTGTCATTCACTGCATACTAGATTACTTCAGTTGCTAAATTTAACAAAACAGCCTTCATTATTTACAAACCTCTTCTTGTTCTAAAATCTATAATTACTTCATAACCACATGAACAGAAGACAATATCATTTTAAGGCCTGAAGTACTTCTGCAACTTACTTATCATCTCACAAACAAACATTTCCTCAAAATACTATTTCAAAAATCCATAACCTTTGAGTGAAGTGTAGTGTCATTAAACTAAGTTGCAGAATAGAGTTAGGAACTAGTCTTAGAGTAGAAGATCTTATAATGGTATCAATGTTTTACTCCAAACATACTTCAACAAATCTCTAATCAAGGACAAAATGTTGCATCATTATAGGTTAGTTGTTTAAACTGTTTAGTTAGGAAGACTTGCATACTTAGTTGACCATGTCTCAAGCTCTCTCTCAAATGCCTTTGATGAAAGAATTTGACAAGTTTAGTTTGTGTTTTGAATCATTTGCTTAAAAGTCATTATCAAGCTTTGCTTTTGCTTATTCATAGTTTAGATTTAATTCTGTTTTTAATATTGCATTTTCATTTACCATTTGACATCAACCAATTAGGTTTCACTCTGTTTTTAATCATTAGCTTCCTTCCATTAGCTTTCTAGTCATTTTCCTTGTGAACATAAAACCACCAAAAGATCAAAAACATCAGAAATCATCACAAAAGACCAAAAACATCATAAAATACTACACACAACACATTAAGAAACAAACACCTAGGTACATATAGTACACTTCACTTCATCAGTTTACCAACCCTGGTTGACAATTAAATGAGCTCAATTTAGGAGACTAGATTGAGACCAAACATTTTGGCGCCGTTGCCGGGGAAGTGAAAACTAGGTAACCTTTGTTTCTTAGCATCCAAAAATAATTATATGCGTAGGGAGAGAGATTCAAGGGGAAGATTTATAAGCAGCAGAGGCAGAAGTTTGATTTCTAGAACACCACTTCTTTCATCTAGATCCAGAGCTAGTACACCTTCAACTCATACCCATATTCCATCCTCTCCTGATCCTGGACTTCTAGAAGATCTAAGATCAACTATTCCATTAGAAAAACCTTCTACTTCATCCACTGAACCTGCCATAGAAGAAGATCTAAAAATTTCTGTTAGGGACACAAACCTTTCCACTTCTACAGGAGAGTCAACCATGGCAGAAGAAGGAGGAGGAGGAGTTTTTAATGGAGAAAACACACTATTTGGAGGTAGAGGAGAAGGAGGTAGAGGAGAAGGAGGTAGAGGTGCAAATGGAGGAAGAGGTGGAATAGGAAGCTCTTTTGGGTTCCCTATAATTGATGAAGAAACCAATACAAACATGAAAAACATTTCACCCTCTGTCCTTCCAAACTTCTATGGACTTAAAACTGAAGATCCTGAAACTTTCTTATTCGAATTTGAAGTGCTGTGTAGAACTTATGACTATCTACAAGATGCTCAAAAATTGAAATTATTTCCCTCAACTTTGAAGGGAGCAGCATTGAAGTGGTTTATGAGTTTAAACAGTAGTTCTATTAGAACATGGGAAGATATGAAACAAGCATTTCTAGAGAGATACTTGGATTATTGTATGCCGGTTAATCATAAGGAAGAAGTGTTCAAGATGTTGCAAAAAGAAGATGAAAACTTAGAAGATTTGTTGGAAAGATTTAATTACAACATAAAAAGGGCAAAAATGGAAAACCTAGATCAAGACACCTTAAAAGCTCTTTTGTTGAAAACAATTAGGGATGAATGGTTGGATATCCTTAACATGATGGGAAAAGGGGATATATCACAACTCACATTACCTGAAATATCCGAGTTATGTATCAACCTTTCAAGAGGGAAATCTAAAACTTTCAAAGGTCCAAGAGATCCTGCTCTTGCAAGGGCAAGTAATTCTGCTTCTGGGACAGTAAGTAGATCAGAAATAGGACACATGCTTGATGATTTTAAATCTGACATCTTAGGGAGTCTTAGTGAACAAATAGACACCCTTAAGATACAAAACAAGCAAAAGGTTGAATCTGATGCCTTGGCAATCTTTTGTCCCAAATGTAGAAAGAAACATGCCTTGAGAGAGTGTCCTTTGGATGTAAAAGTTGTAGAAACTTGTGTCATTTGTTCTGAGAAACATGAGACCAAGAATTGTCCTTCTCTTCCTGGTCTCAAAGCTGTCTTTCAGGAGGAAACTCCTACAGATTCCACAGAGTCTCTCAATTTTGTATCTAGAAGACCTTGGCAGGGACCTCAGACACAAGGATTCCAGGATCAAATGTATAATCAACCTCCACCTTGGAATTCTTGGCAGCAACCTTGGCTCCAATTTCAAAATCAATCTCAATCTTGGGCACAAGGAACACAAAGTCCCTATGGAAGATACTCTTCATACTATCAGTATCCACCATCCTATCCACCATATCCACATTTTTATCCTCAAAATCCTCAACAAAATTTTCCTCAAAATCTTCAACAAAATTTTCAAAAAAATCCTCAACAACATCATCAGAACCAACCACATCAAAATCAACCACTTTCATTACCATTCCCTCAAAAATCAAATCAATTGCCTGCTCAACCCATACCAAACCCCAATAATAAGAACCCTTAGAATACATACATGATAGAAGGCCAACAATTTCCAACTTATTTAATCACTCCTTTAGACCTTAGTGATGTTCAACTGAGGTCTGGAAGAATACTTGAAAAGAGGAAACCTTTTGTGATCATACAAGAACAAGATAATTCCGAGGAAGACTCCCTACGGGTGAATAAAAGTCTTGAGGAAGACACATCCTTTCAAGACCCACACATTGAAAAACTAAAACAAAAAGATCCAATAAATCCAACTCCCGTATTAGAGCAACCATCCACATCTACTTCTATACCTCCCTTTCCGGAAAGATTACAAATTGATAGAGGTGTAGAAAAACAAATCATGGTGCCTAATTATGATTTCTTAAATGAATTAAGAAATGTTTGCATTAAAATTCCATTATTGCAAGCCATCAAGGAAATCCCAATTTTAGCCAAAACAATAAAGGAGTTGAGTATGAAAACAACAAGAAAAAGAATAAGAGAAACTAAGAAAATTCAACTGGTAGGACAAATAGCAGACATTATGATGGGCAAGATTGCTATTCCAAAGTATCTTGACCCAGGAAATCCAATTGTCAAAATTCACATCAATGGAATTGAAATTCAAAACACACTCATTGATTTAGGAGCAGCAATAAATATCATGAGTAAACAAATCATGGACAAACTGAAACTTCCTAATCTTCTCTTTACACCCACACTATTACAATTAGCAGATAGATATGTGATCAAACCAGATGGGGTAATAGAAGACATTCCAGTGTCCCTAGATTCTTGGGAATACCCTGTGGATTTCATGATCCTAACTCCCAAGAATAATCTAGGAGGCCATCCTGTTATACTAGGAAGACCTTGGTTGGCTACAGCTGATGCTTTTATTAGTTGTAGGTCCGGTGATATGTATATATCTGATGGTAGTTCAACTAAGAAATTCACTTTATATCCTCCAGCTAGGACAATTACAGATCTAGATGACACTCAATGGATAGAGGATGAAGAATATTTACAACCACTCTTCACAATTTCAGAAATTAGTGAAGATAATCAAATTCCGAATACTCTAGAAAACTTTGAATCCTCTCCAGAACACAAACATGAATCATTTCAAGAGGGATCCAATATTGAGTTTTTGTCATCTAGGCAGATGTCTCTTCATTCTATGGACAAATTTGGCAGCTCTACAAGTGAAATTTTTCCAGGCAAAACTTTGAACATAAACAAGAACTTGGAAAAATCTCAACAAGAAGAGTTAGTCAAAGTATTACAGAGACATTCTTCTGCATATGCATGGGAATACACTGACATGAAAGGGATAAGCCTCAAGACTTGTACTCATCACATCTATATAGAGGCAAATTGCAAACCAATCAGACAGCCTCAAAGACGGATGAATCCAAATCTTAGGGAAATTGTTAAAGAGGAATTGCAAAAATTGTTAAATGTTAATTTCATTTATCCTATTTCAGATAGTCAGTGGGTTTCTCCTTTGGTAATTGTGCCAAAGAAAAATGGAAAATGGAGGGTGTGTGTTGACTACCGAGAACTGAATAAAGCTACTCTTAAAGACCATTTTCCCTTACCTTTCATAGATCAAGTATTAGATACATTAGCCGGCAAAAAGTACTTTTCATTCCTAGATGGGTTTAGTGGTTACAATCAAATCCAAGTAGCACTTGAAGACCAAGACAAAACCACATTCACCTGTCCTTGGGGTACCTATGCTTACCGAGTATTGCCATTTGGATTATGCAATGCACCTGCAACATTCCAAAGGGTAGTATTAGGAATTTTTTCAGATCTAATACATGACTGTGTAGAGGTGTACATGGATGATTTCACAACTTATGGGGAATACTAAAGAGTTTAGAACTTAGAAAAGTCTGTACATGTCAAGAAGCAAATCCTTTCACTATCATGAAAATGTTTTTATGATAAGCTGACTAGTTAATATTTAGTGACATCAAGATTGTGTGGGATGGGATTTAGAATTATGAGTGCAAAAGTTGAAGTTTGCTTCACCCATCCTATTCTGTTGTCAAAGAGATGTTGAAGTTTTCAGGAGTTTTGCAGTGGTGTTATCCAGATCATAGAAAACTTTGTCAAGATAAAATTTCCATTCTTCAAATTATCATCAAAGATTTCATCTAAAGTGGACTTGATGCTGTGCTTAGCTTTTGAAACCTTGAAAATCAAAATTTCTCAAGCACCTATATTAAGGGGACCTAACTGGAAGTTACCTTTTCATATCTCGACAGATGCTTCCGATACGGCTCTAGGAGCAGTATTGGGACAGAAAGATTTGATTCCCTATGCCATCTATTATACCAGTAAAAATTTGACTCCTGCAGAGTTAAACTATACTGTAACTGAAAAAGAGTTTTTAGCTGTTGTTCATGCCATAAACAAAATTAGACACTATATAACAGGCTATGAAACTTTTATTCACACTGATCATTCTGCAATTAGATACTTAATGAACAAATCAATCACTAATGCCAGAGTTATAAGATGGTTGTTGCTCTTACAAGAATTCAACATTACTATTCTAGATAGGCCTGGAAAACAAAACACAGTGGCTGATTTCCTATCTAGACTCCAAAATATCAAAGATGACACTTCGGTTGAAGATCAATTTCCTGATGAATATCTTTTTGCAATCTCTACTCAAACTCCATGGTTTGCCGATATTGCTAATTATTTAGTTTCAGAAAAATTTCCTTCAATTATGAATGCAAGGGATAAAAGAAAAATCATTAATGATAGTGCAAAATATTCATGGGTCGCTAATGAGTTGTACAAGACAGGTCCAGATTTGATCATTAGAAGGTGTGTTCGTGAAGATGAGATGCCTGAGATTCTCAAGGCATGTCATGATGAACCTTGTGGCGGACACTTTGCAGATAAGATGACAGCCTATAAGATCCTTAATTTAGGATATTATTGGCTATCCTTGTTTAAAGATGCTAAAGAGTATGTCAAAAGGTGTGACAGTTGCCAAAGGGTAGGGAAACCTTCTCCTTCAGGTGAGATGCCATTACAACCTCAAGTACACATTGAACCTTTTGAAAAATGGGCTTTGGATTTTGTAGGACCTATTAGTCCTCCATCAAGACAAAAGAAATATATATTAGTTTGCACCGATTATGTTACTAAGTGGGTAGAAGCTAAACCATTACTTGTTGCTAATGAATCATCTGTAGTTACTTTTCTTTTTGAGGATATTTTTACTCGTTTTGGTGTCCCAAGGGAAATTGTTACATATCAAGGAGCTCAATTTACATCAAGGCTAGTGGAGAAAATGATGGAGAGGTACAAAATCAGGCATAGAAAAACTACTCCTTATCATCCACAAGCAAATGGTCAAGTGGAATCTACTAATAAGGTCATTGAAGGAATCCTAACAAAGACTGTTCATTTACATAGAAGAGATTGGTTAGATAGGCTTCCTGAAGCCTTGTGGGCCTATAGAACTACATGGAGAAACACAACAGGCCATACTCCTTATGAGCTTGTTTATGGAAAGCAAGTTTTGTTCCCCATAGAGTTCCAGATTCAGACTTTCAAAATGGCAGTTCAGCTAGGACTTGATTTAACGGAGGCACAGAAGCATAGATTGGAGCAAATTAATGAATTGGATGAGATCAGACAAGATGCAGTTCAGAAAACAAGTCTAGTCCAACAACAAAGGGCTATATGGCATGACAAGTACATCAAAGAGAAGAAATTCAAAGAAGGTGACCGGGCTCTCTTGTTTGATTCAAAATTCAAGGATTTTCAAGGTAAATTTCAGACACATTGGCTTGGGCCATATGAAGTTGTTGAAATTTTTGATAATGGGGCAGTAAAAATCAGAACTATAGATGAAGAAAAGGTCACTTTTCTTGTGAATGGTCATATATTGAAGCTATATCACAAACCACTCTCAAGAGAAGAATTTGTCCAGAAGTTCCGAGAAAGCAGTGATGTGAAGTTAATGAAGAAGAATCTCTCTTCTTCATCAACTTGATTAAATTTTCTGAAGCATTTCTCTTAAAAAAAAAAAAAAAAAAGGTATAAACATGAAAACCAATCATTGATTGGCATGTTTATACAGAAAAGATAGGGTGAAAATCAGAGTCTCTCTGACACTCTAACTTTTCCATTTTGTTTTTACAAGCAGCTGTTATAAAATCATAAGTTCAGATCCATAGTGCTTATGATCCATCTCATTTCATTTCACTCCATTCACTTATCCATCCATACTCCAATTCATTCATTCATTCATATTCTACTTCATTCCATGTTTCATTCATCTCATTCCATACTCCATCCATTTCATTTTCATGTCAAAATTTAAAGTTTGATGTCTTGCTGTAAATGAATAAACCATGTCATGGATTGCAGGGCAGTTCTTATGTTCTTTCACTCCATTTCATAAACTGAATCCGTTCCATTTCATCATCCACTTCATACATATCATGTCTCATCATCCATCTTCATTCATACCATATAACATTTCACCTATATTCAAAAAACACTCCATTCCATGATCAAAATGCTCTACAGGTACATTCTGCAGCTTAACAGACATTCTGCAGCTGATCAGCCTTTCCGCAGCTAGCCAGACATTCCGCAGCTACAAATCCTGAAGGCATTAGTCATCAGACATTAGAATTGCAGCAAAATGATCCAGTGTATCCATGAATAAGAAGCATCAAAAATAATTATGAAGACTCTTCCAAAGGAGAACAAAGAAGACAAAGACTACAAAAATCAAATGAAAAGTAGAGGTAACAAGTTTAGATTATAATGGCATTTCATAAAGTTTAGCATAGTTTTAGTTATGAATTGTTCGAAAAGGTTGTTTTAATTATTTTTATTGATCATGACCAATAAACCCTCCACAAACTTTGGATTAAAATCTCTCATTTCAAATTCCATGCCCGACATCATTTAAGCGGTTCAAATGGTCGAAGTGTTTGAATTCTTCACGTAACCCAACCAAATCATTCAATGATGATTCTCTTTTCCGTTGTAAAAATCTCCGCCGTATTTTCAATCATTAATTCGTTTCCTCCACCTCATTCCGTGACCACTGCCATCACTCCATTCTGTAGCCGGCACTTCATTCCGCAAACAGAAATATCCTTATCACCGAGAGCAGAGCAAAAGGGTATATCAGTTTGAATCACCGTGGGCAGAGATTGAGCATTATCACTGTAAACACAGAGGTATAGCAGTGAAGAATTTGAAGCCATTTGTTACCAAGAGACAGAGATATAGCAGTGTGGGAATTTGAAGCTATTTGCCACCGAGAGATAGAGGTATAGCAGTGTGGGAATTTGAAGCCATTTGTCATTGTCAACCAGAGGCATATCAGTCCAAAGTTTCATTGTTAATCAGAGGTATATCAGCTCGAAGATTGAAGCTGTTGTTACTATCAACCAGAGGCATATCAGTCCGAAATTTGAAGCTGTTTTCATTGTCAACCAGAGGCATATCAGTCCGAAGTTTGAAGCTGTTGTCACTGTCAACCAGAGGTATATCATTCCAAAGTTTGAAGCCATTGTCATTAAGAACCTGAAGCCATTTCAATTCGAAGGTGAAAGTTATTGTTTCTGTGGGTAGAAGAGTGTTAATCTGAACATTGAAGAAGCAATTATGGGTTTCATTGTAAGAACTGAACCAGTGGGTTCAAAATACTTAGAAGGCTACCCTCAATGCAAAGAAATGTTGCAACAGATAGGATGGCTTAAATTTTTGGAGAAATTTAATGGCTTCCACAAAGAAGTCACTAAAACATTTGCAAGATCATTTCAAGGAACTGAAGTTGAAGTGGGAGATGTCAAATTTACTGTCACTGAAGTTTTCATTGCAGAAGCTACATGGTTGCTTAGAAATGGAGAGAGATGGTTCAAAAACAGAGAATTCCACAATGAATCCTGGAAGCAAATTCTAAAATCACCAGGTATGGATGTCACTGTATTTAAGAAAGGAATTCCAAGTTCCGCATTGAAAAATAAATGGAGAAACATACTACTTCTTCTGCAAAAATTTATTACATGTGAGGGTAGGTATGGCACATTTTATGTCTACCACATTAGACTGATAATGCATTTTCTGGGGGAAGACTTAAACCTACCTTATTTCTTGCTTCAAAGCTTGAAAAAGATGGCTTCCTGTGTTCAAAGAAGGGTTCAATTTTTAGAGACAACTTTATATCATCATGGTTTGGTTAAAATTTTGATTGAACATCATTTAACCAAAACAAATGATACATGGGACAATTTCTTGATAAGAAATCATTTTGAAGAGCCAAAAGAACCCTCACCGGAACCACAGCCTACAAGGAGAAGTAGAAAATGGAGAGCCTCAAAAGTTGAAATCGACAAAACAGTCCAAGAAAGTAGTGAGGAAATCATTTCAGAGAAGTTGACTCAAATCAAGAGACAACTTAAGAAAGAAAAGGTAATCAAGAAATCTGCCATGGAGAAAGGAGAGGGATCTTCTCAGCCTAGAAGAAGCCATAGATTAAAGGGAAAACTAAGGAAAACTCAAATCAAACAAACATGGGTGATTAATATAGAAGATGAGGAAACATCCATTGAAGAAGATGTTGAAGAGGATTTTAATGAAGGAACCCCTGAAATTGACCCTGCTCAACAAGAAATTTATGACTATGTGGAAACTTTGGAAAGGAGAGCTTCAAAAAGTAAGGAGAGAACCCCTAGTCCTCCACTATCTGAAATAGATGTATTAAGAAGGGATAGGTATGAGTTGGAAATACTTAATAGACACATCAAAAATGAGAATGAAATTCTCAAAGATCAAGTCAAGCTCAAAACTGATATGAACTCAACCTTATCCCTACATATAGACAAAGTGGAAAAGACCAATGAAAAGTTGAAGCAAAGGAACAAGAAGCTAATCAGGGCACTTACCAACCTAAGGTTCAAACTTGTTATCAGAAAACCCAGAAGATCTTTAGCTTCCAGGCAAAGGAGAAGGAGATGATTATATGTTCTTGCAGAAGCCTCTGAGTTCATAGGATAATTTGCATGAGGACATGCAAGGAGACAGCAGTGGGGGTATGTTGAGCCTCAAAATTGTGCTTTCTTTCATCTTAATTTACCTAATTTTCCTTTTTCCATTGCTATCCTAGACCCAATTGAACAATGAATTTAGTTAAAATTACTTTTAGAATGATTAACATGACTGACTTGCTAAGTTTTATGATTTTTGTCATTGTAATGCATTTTGACCGGAACTAGCTGCAGAATGCAGACATTCCGTAGCTAACCGGCGATTCTGCAGCTGTCTGCACGTTTGGATATGTTCCAGGTGGCCTCTCAAGAAAAACCACATATGGGCATATTCCACGTCATGTCTACATGGTTCGTTGCTCACCATGAAGGAAGAAACGAATTCTGGGTATGGTTTTGGAACGTGGGAACACATTTAAGAAGGCAGACTTCTATTAGGACTGTCTCAGTCCAGATGTCTTTTTCCTTTTTACGCAGCCACTTCAAGAGTCCTAATGTGATTCCAATAAGGAAAGACAATGATCCTGAAATTGTTGCAAGTCTTGTTATGTGCATTTGTTATATAAACACTTGGGAAACCGAGAGCTAGGCTAGATTTTGTTCTAGATTTTGCTTAGATTCTATGCTACATTTCTGAAGACGCAGAGTGCTCTGTTTAAGTTATTTCACCTTTAATGAAGCAGACAGTGTTGTTTTGAAAGCGTTGATTTGATTTGGAGTTAGATTCCGTCAGGTGGTAGAGGGCCCCTGCCTCTTGCACGGATTTATTTGCGTAATTTAGATAAGTATTCTAGCTGCCTTTACGTTTTTGAAGTTGAATTCGTAGTTGTTTTCATTAGCTACTGTAGTTATACTCATTCTAAAAAATCTTCCAAAAGAAGAAGCTCTTCCAAAATATTATAATGATGAATGGGAAATGGCTATAGTATTGGAGGATTTAATTGTAATCTCTTTTATTCATCATCACAGTTATACTTATGCTAAGCACTCTTCCAAAAGAAGAAATTCTTCCAAAAAATCCTTATACTGTCTTAAGCATGATTGTGATCATGAACGTTTTAGTTGTGTGTTTTCACTAAGTACCATAGTTGTTCTTGCTCTTAAACGCTTGTCTAAAATATCATAATGATGAGTGGGAGATGGCTATGATATCTTAGTTTTTCATTGCTTTCAGTCTTTATGTTTGCATTTGCACTCAATTACACAGTTAGGATTGTTCTAAAAACTCTTCCAAAAGAAGGAACTCTTCCAAAATACCAATCATGATGGACAAACAGACTGTATAATTCCATAGAATAATGCATGATAGCTTAGTTAGGATACTCCGGAGCTTAATTGCACTTAACTCATGCTCAGTTGTTCTGTTTTAAGTTTGATAATGACTTGTAGCTCAGCACTGTTTTAGATTAGTGACATTTTTAAGTTCAGTTTTCGCTTAACTCATTACATTTGCACTCCATATTCAGTTGTCATCCACTGCATACTAGATTACTTCAGTTGTTAAATTTAACAAAACAACCTTCATTATTTACAAACTTCTTCTTGTTCTAAAAATCTATAATTGCTTCATAACCACATGAACAGAAGACAATATCATTTTAAGGCCTGAAGTACTTCTGCAACTTCCTTATCATCTCACAAACACACATTTCCTCAAAAGACTATTTCAAAAATCCATAACCTTTGAGTGAAGTGTAGTGTCATTAAACTAAGTTGCAGAATAGAGTTAGGAACTAGTCTTAGAGTAGAAGATCTTATGATGGTATCAATGTTTTACTCCAAACATACTTCAACAAATCTCTAATCAAGGACAAAATGTTGCATCATTATAAGTTAGTTTTTTAAACTGTTTAGTTAGGAAGATTTGCATACTTAGTTGACCATGTCTCAAGCTCTCTCTCAAATGCCTTTGATGAAAGAATTTGACAAGTTTAGTTTGTGTTTTGAATCATTTGCTTAAAAGTCATTATCAAGATTTGTTTCTGCTCAGTCATAATTTAGATTTGATTCTGTTTTTAGTATTGCATTTGCATTTACCATTTGACATCAACCAATTAGGTTTCACTCTGTTTTTAATCATTAGCTTCTTTCCATTAGCTTTCTAGTCATTTTCCTTGTGAACATAAAACCACCAAAAGATCAAAAACATCATAAATCATCACAAAAGACCAAAAACATCACAAAACACTACACACAACGCATTAAGGAACAAACACCTAGGTACATACAGTACACTTCACTTCAGCAGTTTACCAACCCTGGCTGACAATTAAATGAGCTCAATTTAGGAGACTAGATTGAGACCAATTTACCAACCCTGGTTGACAATTAAATGAGCTCAATTTAGGAGACTAGATTGAGACCAAACACATGGTAAAATTGTTCAAAGGCCTTCCGAAGGACTATAAACAAAGGTACGTAGATCTGTTCAAACAATTTGAGGATGTATTTTCCTGGTCATATGATGACCTGAAGACTTGTGATAAGAGTATTATTCAGCATAAAATTCCATTCAAAGAGGGATTCAAACCACATAAACAAAAACGTCGACAAATAAATCCATTGTTATTGGCTCCGATTGAAAAGGAGGTAAAGAAATTGCTGCAAGCTAAAATAATTGTTCCTCTCAGATATTCTGATTGGGTTTCTGTTGTAGCCGCTACAACACCACCCAAAATTTTGGGTATATTTAAAATTTCGGGTCCCCCTATTCTCGCTTAGTCGTTAAGGTCTTTCATCGAACCTGCAGTCAGTGACATCCCAGCGACCTATTCCCAACCCCTCATGAGTTGTCTCGCCATCATGATCATATGTCGTCGTTGCAATCACGCCATATGCAGAAGGGATCATCTGGCATACGATCGAACACTCTTATCGCAGTCGCATCATGTGTAATGAGATTTCCATGCATACTTTCAAATGGGAAACTTTTGTATATTAACAATTAAAGGCCCTGTCGCCGTAGGTCATTAAGCATGTGGTTTGAATACCTCTGTTACATTTGCTAGTCTCATATGTTTTATCTGTGGTCACTATTATCAAAGAATAATTATGATGTCGTAATGTTCCACACAGGTCGACCCCTGTTGTGTAGATTAATCCGTCTTGCGGACAAGACCGATCTCTCTAGTACAAAAGGTAACTAGCAACAAACAACCAATTATACTAATCTCTCTCTAAGCATATAAGATTTATAAAAACACTATATAGGTGGAAGGCCTACCTTATGTCCAACGCTTGCTTAATTTTGTTGAAGTCCTTCCCGTGCACTGAAAGAACGTTCCTCGTGAATCTGCAGTCACAAACAAGCAAAAATATTAAGCAGCACCTGTATATACATTATTACAAATCATACTTATCATAATGATCAAGGAATTTATGAAATAAACCATGAATAGACAGTTTAATGAGAGAAATGAGTATATTTGTATTAACTTCAAATATAGAAAACCTTTACAACCTGTGCCTTGATGTTGTGCAGGTCCTCCCGGGGTCCGAAGCAGGAATCTCCTCTACTTTGACAAGCATTGCACTCTTTGAACTAAGACACATGGAGATGAGTGATTTAACCTCACAGAAAGTCTTAGTTAACTAAGTCTGAATCTCAACAGCATTTAACTTCAAATCTCATAAGCTTGAACTCCCCTTGAGGCTACCCAAGGCCTCTTTTTATAGTGGAAAAGAGGAGGTTTCTTGTTCCAAATATGAAGGGATAGAATCCTCCTTCAAATGGATAAGCTCCTTACATCAAGGGGTTAGCTCCATCAAGTGAGGGATGCATGAACCTTCTCAAAGCGTATCCATTCCCGAAAATTCCCATCCAGAATCTTCTAGAATTCATCTGAAACTCACTTTTTATCTTTACTTTCTCTCCTTTTTATATTTTACAGGGGTCCGCACCCATTACATAAAGAAATTGCGTTATGGTTCCGCAGGCAGGCTGAGATTTAGGTGCGGGACCGCAGGGAATGCATAGAGAAAGTGCGATACCAATTCTTTAGGGGATTTTAGGGATTTTTCTCTGATTTTGAAGCTTGATATGAGGAGCTGGTATGTTGGACTTGCAAAAGGAGGAAGTATGAGTAATAATGAGCTCATACAGTCAGAAGAATGTCAAGGTGACAGTTTTCAGTGTAACAAATTGCCCCCTAAAGTGCAAAGTCTGGAATAGATGAAGCTGTAGTCTGTCATATATGAAGAGTGCAGTACTTTATCATTTCAAAGATCATCCTGTGGATACCCCAGTCGGAACCTGTAAAAACATTCAATGCAAAATATATACATGTATATGTCATCACTGAGGTAGGCATTCCCATACTCAGATAAAAACTAACTATAAACTAACTGAAATCGTTCTGATACAGGAATGATTTTGAATACATCATAGTACAGATATATGTAGACATAGTATGGACATAGCCATCTGTTTATCAATAGTCTACTGTATATATGACAACAAAATTCCTCACAGCCTGGATGGTGGAAACTAGATCCAGGGTCTTGATTTCCGCATTTCGAACCAGTACGATTCTATCCATGTGAATGAATGTGTCAAAGTCGAACATGGTAGACACCACTTGATTACCAGTCAATGATGTGAACTGTTAACAAGTGTGAGAGAAACCACCAGTAATGTCAATGGCTCTCAAAGTACTCAGTACAATCCATGAAATGTGAATGAATGAGCTGAAGTCGAACATGTCACGGAATCATTCGATCGAAGGTCAATGGTGCAACCTATCGTCGAAGGCGAGAAACCTGCCATTGAGGTATGCAGATTTCAAGGTACTGACGATTTCTGAATCAACTTCCTAGATAATGTGCTGATGTCGATAGAAAGCGATCTGTCGTAGGCAAGCCCACAACACGAAATCATAGATCAAGTTTTGAAAATATATTGGCAAGGACTGACTCAGGGATGGTCAAAGATGGATGACAGATATTTTGCAGATGAATGGTTTTATTTTAACTGTTCTCTTGGACACATAACGACACTGCAGATGGCTTGGTGACAATTGACCCAAAGCTAATACCCAGAAACCGGCTGAAAATTTTCAATGTGGTTTGATTAACTATTAGGCAAAGGATTTCCCAACCCAGGTGAATATAAGTGTCGTGTCCAAGAGTGGTCGACTGAGTTTTCGGACAATTTAAAATACAACAAACACGCCCATTTTTCTCTCTTTTCCCCCACCATTTCTGGCAAGTACCTCTTTATTTTTGACAAGCTTGAGGAGGATAAAATTTGCTTGATTATAAGCTCATCCTTTGGATGAGTCCAACTTAGTTTAAAATTTGAACCCTAAGAAGGAGTGGTTCGTTCCTGTTGAAAATTAAACAGGTCCTTTACTGTTAAGTTTTAACGAGTCCAGTATAGGAGAAACTCGATGTTTTTCAGTTTTAGGGAGTCAGAAGAAAAACTTAAGAAAACTCCGTGGGTGTAATTTTTCGTAAATTTAGTCTCTCGAGCTCGAAAAAGGATAAAATAATGCGGGAGAGAACTCTATTGACCATATTTAGTCAACGTATACCTTTTTCGTAAATAGTCCATTTCAATCCGTAAAAGGGGTAAACTTATACTGAAGGGACGACTGTTCATTTACTTTAACGAGTTCGAATAGTCAAGTACTCGGTAATATTTTCATATTTAGAGAGTCTGAAAAGGGCTTAAAAGAGGACTCCAAGGTTTCGCTTTTTCGTAAAATTTTTGAAAGAGTCCGAAAAAGTGATAAAAGTATGCTCTTTGTTGAAAAATGATCATTTCACCTGAAAAATCCTGTTTCTGCACAAAAACTCAAAACATTACACATACCTGTTTAAGATAAGTAAAAATGCTTTCAAAAATACCCCTTTTTAAAGTGAAAAATAAATAAATTAAAAATTCATTCATTCGAAAAAACTTATAAAAATGACTTTTTCTATTTCATTTTTACCGTTCAGTTGCAGAGTGAAAAGTAAAAAGCTTTTGGATAAAAAAGTTCCCGTGAATATTCTGGAAAATTCAACCGTTGGAATCGAAAATCGTCAGCCCCAGGTAATCCACGACCTCCTTATCTTGTTTTTCATCCGTTTGAAATTCATTTTTAGGCTTTAGTTTGATTTTTTAAGGCAAAAAATGGTTCAAAAATGCGCCCGCGGGGTCCGCAGGTGGGACACAGGTTACCTGCGGACCCCGATTTTTTCCTAACGGGAAAAAATCGTGGCTACCGCACCCGGCACACATCCCGCGTGTGGAGCTACGCTCTGTTTACAAAGAACGGGTGCGGTACCCGCGCGGTCAATTTTTAAGCACGGTTTTTCATTTTTCTGCCAAAATTATTCAAATGAAATCATTCTAATTTGCCTTATTTTGTGTTGCAGGATTAACAATATGCTTATTTGGCGAGAAAGAGAGCATGAGGAAGTGGATGAAGCTGCAATACTTCATTTTCCCACACAAAGGGCATTAAAAGCATGCTGCTTATACAAATTCTGGGCCATCTCTGGCATGAGAGCACAAGTGGAACTCTTAACATGGTTGGTAGACAAATGGCATGTGGAGGACCAGTGTTTCTTCATTGGTGGCAACCGGCTCGAAATTGAGCTGGAAGATATATATTTTTTGACTTGTTTGTCCAAGAGGGGCGAACATGTATCCTTGTTTGGGACTAGGCCAGGTGGCCAGACTGTCGCTAGTCTTCAACTCGAATTTTTCAATGATCAGGCAAATCCTCGGGACAAACGGATTGACATAAAACATATCATCCGTCCTGAACTGAAAGTTATAGCATTTACTGTTACCAAACTGTGTGGGAGCGTCGCGCTTCATGTGGCTACTGGTTCCCAAATGCGTGTTCAAGTGGACTGTTTTCGTGGCACCATCTTCAACTGGTGTGAAGCTGTGTTGGCCAATATAAAAGGCCAACTTACCAGAGCAAAAACTGAGAAACTGAAAAACTTCGGATACGGATCCATCGTCGTTTCTTTTGCTCTGGAGAGGATCCCTCAATTAGCTCCAAAAAGTATTGTTGTTGATGCCGGTCGACCTCGAGAACCGAGAATGGTTCGCTGGTCCGCGCTGATGGCCCATCATGTTGTTGAGGGCACTGAGATTGTACGATTCCCTGCTTCATATTTTCGTTGGCTGGATCGCCAAGTTTTCATGATAGAGGATTTTCCGTATGCAGGGATAGATTTCCGCGGAGACGGAGAGATGTCTCTCCCTGCAGGGGAATAGTGGGATGATTCAGGTAAAATCATTTTCAACGTTTGCTAAGTTCTAATTTTTTTAGTTTTTTATCGTCTTAGAAAACTAATAACCAAAATTTTTTTGAATACAGACGTGGGTCCACAACGACCAGCTCATCTCCAACCTTTCGAGAGGAGACAACCAGTTGCGCCCGCACCAGCCCCAGCAGGCCAATCAGTAGAGATTTTAACTGATTTGGAGCATCATCTAGAGCGCTTGACTCTAGATATACCAGAGACCAGCATAGATGACATCCCTCTCAGGCTACAAAGATATGTGATTGGAGTCCCAGGACCTTTCAGGAGGTTCCTATGCAGGGTGGCCCGAGCAGTTGTTTCTTATCGAGATCATCATCAGTGATGGGATGATCGTATAGACTCATTTTTGTACTTTTGTATTATCATTTTTGCCGATCATAAGGTGTTTCCAACCTATGATCGAAGACGATGTATATTTTTTGAACACACTCCTATGATATATATCACTATTTTGACGGCTATCTGTGTACATATGTGAATGTTGTTTGTTTTACTGTTTTTAATTATTGCAAATGTCTATTTATCATACTAGAAGCAATTGAATCTGCTAATGTATTTAAATGTCTTGGAATATGCTGATATTCAATGTAATCAAACTCACGTTCCAAGAGACGAACTCTCAAAAACAACCGTAATAACACTAGATTTCTAATGGTATAAACCCTGTTAAGCTGTAATACAACAAGTTCTGAATCCAACCTTACAATCAAACTCCGAATTCCAAATGATATGGACTCAGATAATAACTCAATCACTGCACTATACTCGGCAATGTTATTTGTTGTTTGACCAAGGCTTACCCCATGCATGGATACTAACTCGTCAGAGGGTGAATAGATAACCCAAGCTGCGGAAGAAATGTTCCGTGTACTACGACAAACACCATCAGCAAAACCAATGTAGGTTTGAAGAGACGTCGACATCTGCAATATCAAGAGTAAAACTCAGATAAGCAGGAATAGTGACAAAAACACACTTCTAAACTAGGCACACTTTTCTAATCTAACACACCAGCAGTAAAGAAATCTAAACTAACAAAATCTCCACACCTCGTTTAAGCATAATATCGCTTTAGATAAAGCCCATTTATGGGTTTATCCAAAGGGATATCGTCAAAATCTATCAACTCATAGGCCCCTTTTGCTAACTTTCGTTTAACAATAAAAGGACCATGCCACATGGGCAGGAATTTTCCAGATCCTAGCTTGTCGTTAGCTTGATCATAAAGTAAAACTAGGTCTCCTTCTGAAAAATTTCGAGGGGTCACATTTCTATCATACTGAGCTTTTATCCTTTTAACATGAGCCTCGTTTGCTATTGCAGCATTTCGTCGATTCTCATCTAATTGGGCCAAGTACAAAAAATTTTTCTCCTCTTCAGAAGTAGCTGGAAGTAATTCTACGGCTAATTTTAGTGACGGTATTTCACATTCAATCGGCAGCACAGCTTCCAAACCGTAGACCAGTTGAAAAGGAGTGAAACCCGTTGATGTTTTGACTGAGGTTCGATATGCCCAAAGCACTGAAAATAACATGGAATGCCAATTCGTCTTGTGAATACCAATGATTCGTCTAATCATGGTGACTAAAACTTTGTTGATAGCTTCAACCAGACCATTCGCTTGTGGATAGTACGGAGTGGAACTATCGTGGCGTAGGCCAAGTTGTTCTGTCAGTTCAGTCATCATGATATTCTGAAAATGACTTCCATGATCCATAATAATAGCTTGAGGAACACCGAATCTAGCAATTATGTGATTAAATACGAATGTTGCAGCAGTCTTGCCGTCAGCTGAATATGTAGGCATCGCCTCGGCCCATTTCGTAAAATAATCTACTTCGAGAATAATATAGGCATGCCCCCCGGCCGAGTGAGGGTTACATGTGATAAAATCGATACCCCATTTCGCGAAAGGACCAACAGCAATTATAGGGTGAAGAGGAGCGGGTGGTGCGCGCATTTTTCGATCAAAAATTTGACAGTTGTGGCATTTCCGAACCACATAAATGCAATCTTTAAATAATGTTGGCCAGAAATAACCTGCACGCAATATCTTTTGGGTAGTGGCATACCCAGACATATGACCGCCACATGCTCCAGAATGATAGTCATTTAACACCTTCTCAGCTTCTTCATGAGTTAGACAACGTCGGAAAACAGAATCCACTCCATGTCGATAAAGTGTATCACCAATGATATTATACTTTTGGGATTGGAAGCGTATTTTCCGTCGCTGAGTTCGTGAAATTTCAGGCCGAAAAGATTGGGTTTGGAAATACACAATAATATCCCCATACCATGGATCAAGAGTACTGATAAGAAACAAAGATTCATCCATAATGGACTCTTCCGCCACTGTTTCAATATCAGTAGAGGGGAAATCACGCATTAGTTCCGCAAATACCAAAGATTTCTTTGCCTTGGATTTCTCAAATTCCAAGTCAAATTCCTGCAGGATAACTATCCATTTGGAATATTTTCCCCCTAGCAATTGTCTGGTCAAAATATACATCATAGGGTTGCAATCAGAAATTACCGTGGTTTTACGTAACAAGATGTAATGTCTAAAACGTTGGACAGCTTGAACAGCTACCAAGGCCAATTTCTCCACATGTGTGTATTTGATTTCAGTCGGATTCAAATATCGACTAAGATAATAAATCACATGTTCATTGTGAGATTCATCTTCCTGAACTAGTACCATCCCAATGGTGGAATGAGAAGCAGCGAGATACAAAATGTAATCTTGGTTGTAGTTGGGAGGATGCAATAACGGTGCATGGGTCAACGCGTGTTTAAGTGCATCAAAAGATCGATCAACGATCTCGTCCCAAAAGAACGGAATGTCCTATTTCAACAACCGGGTAAAACCCTTTGCAAGCTCGGCATAGTTCGGAATAAACCTACGTAAAAAGTTTGCTTTCCCCTGCAAACTTTGGAGTTGGCGTAATGTCGAAGGAGGAGGCAATTTAACAATAGCTTCGACCTTCGAAGGATCGACACGAATGCCTGCTTTCGAAACAACAAATCCGAGTAAACGACCCGATTCTACGCAGAAAACACATTTATGCGGATTTAACCTTATCCGATAATGCCGACATCTCATAAAAATTGCTCGTAAATGAGTGGGATGATCGGCCCTACGTAATGAATGAGCAGGTAAATCATCGAGATATGGCTGAACAATGTGCTTAATATCATGAAATGCATAAGACATAGCCCGTTGAAAAGTTGCTCCAGCGTTCTTTAGTCCAAAAGGTAGTTTACAATAAGCAAAC
This sequence comes from Pinus albicaulis, assembly GCA_034641835.2. Lineage (NCBI taxonomy): Eukaryota > Viridiplantae > Streptophyta > Pinopsida > Pinales > Pinaceae > Pinus > Pinus albicaulis. Next base: position 20,644 of record JAXQQM020084311.1, read on the forward strand.
ATTCCCCATGGACAAATGAAAGCTGTTTTAGGTTGATCTGCAGGGAGTATGTTTATTTGATTGTAGCCGGAAAAACCATCCATGAAAGAGAATAGTTCACTACCAGCACAATCATCGATTATTTGATCGATATAGGGAGTTGGATAATTGTCTTTTGGACACGCTCGATTAATATCCCTATAATCGATACATACTCTTATCGTTCCTTGTTTTTTAGTCACGGGAACAATATTCGATACCCAATCCGTTAAGGGAATTGGATAAATGAATCCTGCTCGAAGTAATTTTTCAACTTCAGTTTTTATAGCAGCAGCTTTTCTAGGATGAATTTGACGTAATCGTTGACGAACAGGTTTAGCATATGGGTAAGTCTTAATCTCATGAACTACGATCGATGGATCAATTCCTGGCATTTCTTCATAAGACCAGGCAAACACGTCACGGAATTCTTGAAATAGGGCTTTATAAGTCTGAATTTCTTCGTCTGAACAACAAGCACCTATATGAATGTTTTCAATTATTCCTGGTTTTACTGAAATGTCAATTGGAACCGTTCTAGATATATTTTCCAAATTTAACTTAGAATCAGTATTTTGCAATGGATTCTGAGGTTCCTTGGCATATTCAGCAGTAAAAATTGAAGCGAAATCATTTTCAAAATGATCTAATTCAGGTAAAAATGAAGATCGGTGATGGAGATCTTCCCATGGTAAATCATCAACAGACAAAAACTCACGAATTTTCTCATCTGAATGAACAATTTCAGGAAATGTCGTTGTAACTGAACTAGATATAGAAAGCGATTCCTCTTGGATTCCATTCATTGGATCGGTTTCGATTGAAGAGGGGTTGGAAAAAGACTGTACAGCCTGGTACGCAATTTCAAATGGACTCAAAGGCATCGCGCCATCAAATGAATCTATCTCGGATTCTGAAGGAATAATCCAAGGATCATCAAACATAACAAAGTCTGACGAAATCATATGAATACTTGCAGTAGAAGACGATACGTTAGGAGGAGGAAAGGAAAAAGTTCCTAGCAAACCAGAATCTTTAACCAAACCTACTCCAACATCCTTATAAGGGATAGCCATTTTACCAACATGCTGGATTGTTTCTGTAGAGGCTGGATCGGACGAAAAATAAGTTAACTGATCTATTGTCACGATCTTTCCTTGATATGGAAATTTTATGAGTCGAAAGACCGAAGAGAAAACAGCAGTCATAGCATAGGACCAACTATGACCCAGAAGAAGGTTGTAATCTAGAGGGGCATCAACCACTTCCACATCCAGATTAACGATTTTTCCTTCAACCCCTATGGGTAAATCCTGCAAAATACCATAAGGTTGAAAACCTCGACCATCAAAAGCTTTTAGAATCGTCGGAGATTGGTTAAGTGTAGGAGAACCAAGAGATTTCCAAAACTGAAGCGACATAATACACGTTGAAGCTCCCTCATCAATCACAGTCCGAAAAATAGGTCTTTTTTTGACTAACACTGGAATCTGGAAAGCCATTTGGTGAGGAAGACGCGGTGTACTAGTTTCTAAATCGAAGATTATAAGGTTAGAATCCTGAACATCAACAGCTCCTATGGCAGACAATAATAATTTACGCTGTGCTGGACACGATTGCAGCACTTCCAGAGCCGACATTACTGAAGGAGAAACAGCTAAATCTTCAACAATGTTGTAATTCTGAGCGGCTCTCGCATGTGGATTGAAAGCTGATTTACGAAGAACACCTTTAGCAGGCTTTTTGATTATCAAGTCTGGACTTTGTTTCTCGATCTGTAGCGGACCGGAAACAGGAGGAGTTGTATTTGATGCATTCGCATTAGAAGACTCTCCTTCTTTGCCATCAACGGAATTCTTAGAACCGTAATATTGCGATCGCGTCGCAACCCTTACATGAGACATCATCATAATAGGCTCTTCTAAAGTAGTCGAGGAAGAACCAATCATCTTACTATCTTGAATTGGAAAAGGATCTTTCAAGACAGCAGGTTGTTGCAATACTTTAATGAGTTTCGTAACTTCCTCTCGATATGGACATTCTTTTGTGAAGTGATCCTGTTCACAAATGAAGCAAGGATAGCGAGGTTTACGTTTCTCATCATTGGATTCTTCTTTATCTTTTTTCTCTTTCGAATTTTTCTTGTTTTTGTTCCTCCCCTTCTTTTTACTACCGGATTTTGATTTTTCCGTAGATGTTTCAACGACATGAATGTCGGCAGAAACTTCGGGAGAGGATTATCCTTTCTGGGAATCAGGTAAAGTTATAATAGGAGAAGAATTATTTGAGGATTTCTTCTTACTTTTAGAACTAACTGTACCAATCATACCATTAGCGGCATGAGACCCTGAAGGAGCAGCAGCTATTTGACCTTGTTTGGGAAGATCGGGAATTTTCTCATGAAGAGTACCTGACTGCGTATAGACGAGGTCTAGGTACTGAGCCTGAGCAATTACTTGCTCTTCAGTAACAACACCAGCCTTAGCTACATCTTCAGTGATCTTGGGAAATAATGATTTCACAAACCATTCTGCCAAAATTTGATCCGGAATATAAACTTTCACCAAACGTCGTCTACGTCGCCACTCATGAATATGATCAGAAATATACGTGGATGTAGATTGTTTTAGCGAAGTTAATAATTCTATGCCATTTTCGTATCTGACAGGCAACTGGAAATGAGTTAAAAAAGATGTTGCTAGCTGACTGAAATTATGAAACGAGCCTCGTGGCAACTGAATGTACCATTTGGCTGCAAGACCTATGAGGGTTCTTTGGAAAAGACGTAAGCGAATCGAATCATCAATAATTGAATTAGATGCACACCAAAGGTGATAAGTCATAACATGATTAGATGGATCCTCTCCTGACTTACCTTCAAATTTTGGTATATCACTGGGCAACTTATGAGGCATTGACGGCCAGTTCTGATAATAGAAAATAGGATCATTTGTAAGGCGCGTCAAATCAAGTAAGTCCAAAGTTGCGATGAATGGTAACTGACGGTTAGGGTCACGAAAACCTTGAGAAGCCAAAGCAGATCCAGGAGGCAGATACCCAGGATAACTAGGAATTGGATTAGCATTAGGTATCGTGTAACCTCCTGGATAACCAGGATGAATCGGACCATACTGAGGTTGTTGATAAGTATAACCAGGGTATGGTTGATAGCTCGGATTCTGTACATAGGGACCGAATTACGGCTGTCCCTGGTACGGTTGATAAGTGAATTGAGGTTGAATTGTAACAACTGTACTTGTACCAGCTTGTCCTGCAGGCATCTGAATTGTAGTCTGAACTGAGGGTCCTGACTGAGGTACAGAGACTTGAGGGATTTGCACGGATACAGGGATAGCCGAACTCGGGGCTACAGACACTCCAGAAACAGGTGTGACAGGTTGAAAAAATGTTGCAGCAGTTGCAGCAGTTTGGGGCGGAGTCTGAGGTGTACTAGGCCCAGCCTGCTGAACTGACCTAGGTGCAGGAGTTTGAATAGCTGGCTGAACAGGTTGCTGAGTTGAACCAGAAACCATTAGCTGAACAGGTTGATAAGGTAACTGCACAGTAGGCTGCAAAGGCTGTTGATATTGGGACGGATCCCACACCATCATTCCGGGGTATTGTCCCGTAGAAGGTTGAACGTAAGGACCAAAACCTGGTTGAACGTAGGGTTGATAATAAGGTAAATTTCCGACTCCTTGAACAGATGGTTGACTAGAAGGCTGTTGGTAACCTTGGATTGGGTACTTCCCTTGAGGTTGATAACCTTGAGGCACGTACTGAAGTTGGGGTTGTTGAGGACTCTGAGGAGCATATTGAGTTTGGGGTTGACCTTGAGGAATGTACTGTCCTTGAGGTTGATAACCCTGGGGTATGTACTGTCCCTGGGGTTGCCCCCCAAAATAATATGGATCCACAGTTTGTCCTGGGAAAAAGCTACCTTGAGGTTGTGCCCCGGGTGGTAACTGACTACCTTGAGGTTGCCCCCCAGGCGGTAATTGACTACCCTAAGGTTGCCCCCCAGGCGGTAACTGAGTTCCCTGAGGTTGACCCCCAGAAGGAAACTGACTGCCTTGAGCTTGAGGACTAGGAATATTACCAGAAATCATATAAAATTGCTCTGCGTTCGACGTTTCAATTTTAAGTCCACCAAGACCAGATGATAACACGCTTTCGATGGGTTGAGGAGCTGCTCCCGAGAAAGTACCAGACAAAGACTGATATCCCGAAGGAACAGAAGGACCACCATGTAAAAATGATTCAGGCGTTTGAGAAAACATGGATGACTCACCAGCCATAATAGATGACGGATAATAACCTTTGGGCGTAGGATGACATGGAACTCGAGGTGGATAAAAAGCAAGACCCGGATTCTCTAAAAAATCAGTTAAAGAGAGATACCAGGGATTAGTTAGAATAGGGCTGTAGAAAATAGATTCACGCTCCCTAAGATTTAACGATTGAGGGGAGTTGGGAAGAGATATGTCTTCGTCTGGATTAGTAAGTTCTTCTATAGAAATTAGTCCAGAGGGAAGATTTTCTGTAATGATATTTCTTACCCTAGGTGAACCTGGATCGCTAGAAGTTGGTGAGATAAATCCTGAGGATGTTTCTAACATAGAAGATTCAGTTTCAGGCTCAGAGATTTCAGGTTCGTCAGATAATTCACCAGAAGGAGAAATATTTTCAGTGACTTCAGAAACTGAAATCGGTTCTTGAATGTATTATGTTGTAGGAATTTGATGATCAGGATGTATTACAATAGCAGAGCTTTCAGCTTCTGTTGATCTAAGTCTACGGCTACTGTGTGGTACCAGAGCTCGAAGCCCTTCAAGATGACCTGGTGTAAATTCAGGGGGTTTCCCTTGTATTCTCCGGGATTGTCTCGGTAATTCCGCCACGATGAAAAATTATCTAATCACACGCAAACAAAGAAAAATTTCAATGAAAACACCTAAAGTCTCTAAGAAACAAACAATTGAATCACTCGCTTAAAAAATCTAAGAGTTCAAACCACACACAAACAAGTAACTTTCCGTACTAAAATCACTAGTTGTTGATGAAATCCAACTTAGTAGAGTTTTAACACGAAAAGGGCGGTTGGAACAGTTACCCCGACAACCTGCTTAATGAAACAGACTGGCACAAGTTTCTTCACATAACCATCTCGAGTGAAGATAACCCCCCAGAGAGTCCAAGTGAGTCTATTCGACGTCTGTTCCAGGTACAGTGGGATCTTCCCTCCACCGTCACCTTAGGAAAGAATCCTAAAGATTATGGCCTCTAAGGTTACCAACTGAAACAAATATACATGGGGGAACAGTCTACGATCCGACACACACGCAAGGGCAGAGTAACAAAGCTCAATCCCCTTGAAGGCTCCTTGAACAGAATCCAAGGTTTACCGACAAGTGACCCCTGGCTCCTCGACAATGATCTATCCGAGGTTTACCGTTTTTAATACGTGTATATCTTCTATCGTTCCCAATGAGGAAGGATTGATTACCCCACTGGTTCAGATATGATCTCGTGCTTAACTCCTTTAAGAGGAGCTTCCCAGAGCATACATGCAACAGCTGGAATTCTTCCTACCGCAAGATATATCTACTTGTTTGTTTTATCTACCTTGGAGAGTTAATTACTCCCTACTCCAAGATACTAGCCTAAGCTATGTTGGTGATGAGAGCCCTAGAAATAAAAAGATTACTAGATGAATTTTATTTAAGTGTTACTTTTAAGAGCTGTTTCTTAAGTCAATGGGTGCGGAAATGAAACTTTGAATGATGTGAAGACTCGACTTCCAAAAAACACTAAAATGCACCTATGATGATTTTCAATTCTTTTTTCTTTCAATGAACTTTCTATCTAAAGAAAGAGTTAGAGAAATGCAATCCTTTAAATTCCTTCTTCAAACATGAAAACTAATTGAAAGAAAATATTTTGTCTTTTCAATAAACTATCAAAGCTCACAAGAAAACTCTTTTCTTTTTCCAAACAAGAAGCTACAAAACAATTTCTTTCGAAAGAAAGCTACCAAACTAAAACTACTCAAAACTACAAAAACTAATCTTGAGAACTATGATCTAAATTGAGTAAAAGCTTTTTATATTTTTTTTTATGAATGTTTCCCTTAGTTGTTCAGCAAACTAAGAATCTAATCATTCAGATAACAAACAGATCAAAAAACACTCAAAATATGTTTTTTTTCAAAACACTCAAAGAATGAAATTCAAAACTTTGAACCAAGTTTTTTCGAAGATTTGCAAAGAAATCAAAAGACTTAATTTCTCAACATAGGATGTTTTCACAATCAGGTCGGATTCAAAAGACAAAAAGAGATCAATGTAATCTGAGATACTACAAATTGTCAAAAGTTCGAATCACTACAAAGACCAAGCAGGAAAAATAATCCAATCGGCAAAATCTTCTAGAAAATCATCAAAACATTAACACTGTTGGGATTCATTCACAATGAATTCTTGATAGACACAATAACCAGTCTGGGCAGAAACCAAAGATCTAAAAATAAACTAGAAAAAGAAACCTGGAAATTTTCTAAAATTTTTACAGGGTCTGCATGTAAGCAGTGTTGACAGGTGCGGTCCCGCACTGTATTCTATAGAGAATATGCGAAACTGCCCGCACTGTCAAAGTAATGCAGAGTGCGGTCCTAGCAAAAATTATAGAAAAACTCAAAACTCTTCTAAATTTTCAAAAACAGAAAAACAAATAAAGTACCCAGACAGATGTGAATCAATCAAAAACCAGAAAAAAACGTTTCCTCAAGTCAAAAATAAAAGAGAACCAAAAATAACATGTTCTTCCCCAGTATGGTCGCCATTTTGTTGTGTAGATTAATCCGTTCACTAGGACAAGACCGATCTCTCTAGTACAAAAGGTAACTAGCAACAAACAGCCAATTATACTAATCTCTCTCTAAGCATATAAGATTTATAAAAACATTATACGGGTGTAGAGCCTACCTTATGTCCAACGCTTGCTTGATTTTGTTGAAGTCCTTCCCGTGCACTGAAAGAACGTTCCTCTTATATCTGCAATCACAAACAAGCAAAAAGATTAAGCAACACCTGTATAAACATTATCATAAATCATACTTATCATAATGATCAAGGAATTTATGAAATAAACCACAAATTGACAGTTTAATGAGAGAAATGAGTATATTTGTATTAACTTTAAAGATATAAAACCTTTACAACCTGTGCCTTGATGTTGTGCGGTGTCCTCCTTGGGTCCGGCGAATATCCTCTACTTTGACAAGACACTCTTTGAACTAAGACAATGGAGATGAGTGATTTAATCACGTAAAGTCTTAGTTAACTAAGTCCTAATCTCGAACAAAGATATTTAACTTCTAAATACTCATAAGCTTTAACTCCTTTGAGAAGGCGCTCAAGGTCTCTTTTATAGTGGAAAAGAGGAGGTTTCTGTTCAAAATATGAAGGATAGAATCCTCCTTCAAAGGGATAAGCTCCTACATCATGGTTAGCTCCATCAAGTGAGGGATGCATGAACCTTCTCAAAGCGTATCCATTCCCGAAAATTCCCATCCAGAATCTTCTAGAATTCATCTGAAACTCACTTTTTATCTTTACTTTCTCACCTTTTTATATTTTATAGGGGTCTGCACCCATTACACAAAGAAAGTGCGTTATGGTTCCGCAGGCAGGCTGAGATTTAGGTGCGGGACCGCAGGGAATGCATAGAGAAAGTGCGATACCAATTCTTTAGGGGATTTTAGGGATTTTTCTCTGATTTTGAAGCTTGATATGAGGAGCTGGTATGTTGGACTTGCAGAAGGAGGAAGTATGAGTAATAATGAGATCATACAGTCAGCAGAATGTCAAGGTGACAGTTTTCAGTGTAACAACCCCACGGGTGACAAACTCTTCAGTCGTATCACCACATCAAGGGTAATAAAATTGGGCTCAACGATGAGGCCAAAGTTTCAGAATAGGGGAGGATGAGGAGCAAGTAATCAGTACTGTTAAAGGGAGGATAGTGTGATACATGTTGATCAGAGAGAACCTTTTATGTCAATGATACAAAGGCTTCCTTCACTCGATGGGTGCAAGAAAAGGAAAATATTTCGTCACTTCGATGAATCTAGTCTGAAGTATAGCCCGGTGAACAAAGCCGACTTAGAAGATCTCCCTAGAGAATGAAAATCTCATATGGGTGTGGAAAGTCGATAGCAGAGTTTCAAATATGGAAGCGCACCTTCGAAGAAGCAACATCTGTTAATCTTCAGATACATATTGTGGAATTATTTAGATTGCAAAGAGTACATGTGGAGGAACGAAAGGGCCTTAAAACCCTAGTCTCCTTTGCTCCTACATGTCCATAAAGATTGTCTATACGAAACTATTAGAGATGGAGAATTTCAAATTGAACCTAGAAGGTTATGTTTATGCATACACTTTTGGTAGCTAGGCACATTGACACATACGCAAAGAGAGCCTCCGAAACCACGAGATAGAAAGGGTTAATATTAAAAGGGCCATCAATGTGGCTTGAGAAGTATATTTTGACTCTCGGTCTTTCAAAATGAGAAGCCTTCGTATTATGAGGAAAATTAAATGATCAAATTAAAACTAGGCTCGGAAGCACATTGTTTTAAAACCATAAGTTATCTTGGAGAAAAACTCAATAATAACATTATAAAGGGCGCAAGGTGATGTTGTATATTTAAGGCAAAAATGCAAAGCAATTTAGTTTGAAAACCATGTAATATGGTGGATCACAACCATATGAAAACTCATGACCATTGGGCTCAAATAATTCTATGGTGTAGTTTTGATCTATGTTAAAACGTGTTGAACGAATATCTAATGTTCAAGGTTTATTTGTAAAATGTGGAGCGGGTGCAAAGGTTCAACAAATGGTGGTCAACTTTAAAGATTAAAATGGTGGATTAGAACTGTATTAAAACACGTAGCATGGAGCCAAATGTTCGATATTTACGTTGCAATGGAGCCAAAAGTAAATGTTATACGTGGCGGTCAACGTTTCAACCGTGGTAAAATGGGGCGGATATATAATGGTCATCTCATGTTTAAACATGATACAAAATATTTTAAACCACAGTGGAAAATTTGTAACATAGCACGTGATAGTCAAAATGCACGAGTGAGTTTTTCATGTAGCTGTCCCAAAGTCCGCATGGCAACCAACGTCAAAGACCATGCGGTGAACGTTTGGAGCGGTCAATCTTTCAACGAAAACCATGGAGCAGAATGCGACAACACATGTAGAGCTGCAGGTTAATAAAGCCACGATGGCATATATAACAGCTATAGCGCATACCAGTCAAAAGAAACACCAAGGTTTTAAAATCACGATCCAGGACCATTTTTTAAACGGTGAAGTGTTACGTTTCGCTGGAGGGAGTAATAATCCGCATGATTGCAAAATCAGAAAATGCCATAATCAGTGCCACAATGATCTTCCACGCGTCCACGACGAGATGGACAAAACGAGTCCATATTTTGCATGCCGCGTTACATGGACGAAAGTTTCCCATGCATGCTGCCATGCATGAACTCAACTACGCTGCTATACCCAAAACGGAAGTTTCTAATCGGTGAAGTCGCTGACATACTCTTTTTCAGGAATCGTTCGTTCTGCATTAGCAGTAAAGCCCAACATGCAAGGAGCTGATTCCCTTCTGAGCTGCTCAGGTCTGGCATGCAGTAATAAAGTTCAGCTTGGTCGATTTTCAGTGCAGGAAAGAGATTGAATTCCTTTGATGCTGGTTGTGTTAGCACAACAAACAAAACCTGAGTCAATTTTTGCCCTCTACAATATGTTACGCTGAGTTCAATCTACGCGCCTCCTAAATTCAAAGCCTTTTGACTAGTAATTCCAACGCCTCAATGCAGACGGTCATTTGCTGCAAGTTGGAGTCATTTGCATTGGAATGTAATGAAAATTTTGGCAGTCGATCATCCTGGGAGGCGAAAGAAGATTCAGTACAGTTCATTGGCACAATGCCCTCTCCAACAGATCACGCTCTTTACTGGCCACTGAAGGATTGCATATCGTGAGGTATGGGGGCACAGCGCATGGCAGAGAATTTCTGCATATAAAAGGTTATAATGCTTTGTTTCAGCACCTTCGTACGATTCAAGGTCGGGAAAAATAACTACATCACAGGGTGTTTGACAGCAAACCTAGCATCTCTACATATGAAGAACAATGCATCTTTAACACCTCATTGTGAAAGAAATCAGTTAAACCAGTGAATTGATGCCCATCTGATGAAGGCAAGGGATGACAGTAATTAGCTATGACGAGGCCTGTCACAGCCCTGAAACAATTTTGGGGGGTCGTGCATCATAACCTGTCTCAGCACATAGCAGTGCATGGGAGCTCCCGGGCTTCGGTGGTCTCCATTGAAAATTGTTAAAGACTAGCTATACGTGCCTTCAAGCATTCTTTTACGATAGTGGGGGAATACATAGTAAATATGCACGATCGTTCATATATTGCCTTCAGAACAGGACTATACAGGGGTCCAAGCTAACCTTTAAAAGCTCCCGATTTTATGTGTCAATATACCTTTTATGCATCTACGATTATTATTTATTACTTCCTCAACATGCATAAAATGTTTGTATGCATGAGGATGATTTAACAGGTTACACATGGCTGATTTAATTCGCTTATCTGCAGGTTATATGAGAAGATGTTGATTTACTCTATTGTCTTGCAGATAATAAAGGGAAACAGTAATGCCCATCCAAATTAAGAGAACTTCTAGCTCTCTCTGGAGGATGCGAAGCTCGGTTTCAAATCAACCGCAAAACCTCGTGTTATGTGAATGTTCAACATCACCGGCAGATAGAAGCTGTTGCCTCACCATGGCGAAGGCTAAGGTTGGCCTCCGAAGAACAAGGTTATGAGATCGCTGAAAGAGAAATGCAGAAGGGATGATCGAGGGTCTAAGGTCGCGAACTTTCTCAGGTCACCGAGTCGCATAGTCGCACTCCGTGTTAAAAGTCTGACAGCGCGACCTAGCAACCCAGCGACCTAGTCGCAAGGTCGCAAGGTCACATATCCTTGGTTTTACCGCCTTTTGCGACCCCGCAACCAAGTGACCTAGTCGTAAGGTCGCAAGGTCACATTCCTTCATTTTTCCTCCGTTTTGCGACCCCGCGACCCATCGACCTACTCACAAGGTTGCAAGGTCGCATTCCTTCATTTTTCCTCTGTTTTACGACCCCGCGACCTAGTGACCTAGTCGCAAGGTCGCAAGGTCGCATATCCTTGGTTTTTCTGCCTTTTGCGACCCCACGACCCAGTGACCTAGTCGCAAGGTCGCAAGGTCGCAATCTCTCATTTTCTTACAACTTATGACCCCACTACCCAGTCAGGTCGTAGGTCGCAACAACAGCTCAGGTTGCAGGTCGCAAAAGGACTGGGTTGCAAGGCAGCCCAACAGTCAGGAAGATGAAAGGTCAAGGAAGCCAAAAGGGTAGGTTTTGCATTATAAATACTCCTTCGAGAGCTTGTAAACGGGGCTTTTGGTTTGGCACTTGAATTGAATATATTGTATTACCAGAGGAGTACACATTGAAACATGAATACAAGCATTTTAAAAAAATCCCTATGGACCTGATGTGTTTTGCTGTGCGAACACTATGTGTATTTCATTGTACAGTTTCAAACATCCTATGATTAATGAAATTGCACTCTTCATGTCATCATTTATGCATCATGGCTATCTGTGTTGTGTCAATGATGTTCAGTTTACCATAAGCTCTCTTAATGAATGTTAATGAACTATTTTATTAGCATTTCGTTTTGTCTTTCAGAAAGTAAAGGGGAATCTCGCCATAAAGAACTATTTCTTTTGTGGGCAGATACCTTACAAGCATAACCCAAAAGATGTGTTGCTAACGACATCTCCTTCGGCATGTATTCTTTATTAATTTTCCCGCTACGCATAGTGTTATATACGTGTTTAATGCATCAATCATATGTCTTGTATCAGTTGATTAGGTGTGTATCCATTGTTTTATAGAGTTTAAGCGAGGCCTAAAGCAAAGGAGAAATCAGTGGTAGTCGGACCCACACCCCGGACGGGATCCCTATTCCAAACGGTTCAAGGTCTAATTGGGACATTTTACTAGGGAGATCCCCTGCTATTGGTCGGACAGATTTTCCCATCAACAGTTTCCAATCTGGTACTAGTCCGAAAGAATAATGAAGAGATAAGGCTGTGTGTAGACTTCAGGAACTTGAATAGGGCTTCATTGAAGGATAATTATCCTTTGCCGAAGATGGATTTTGTCTTGCAAAAAGTAACTGGAGCGTACAGGTTATCAATGGTAGATGGTTTTTCAGGATATAACTAGGTTGCTGTGGAGAAGGAAGATCAAAAGAAAATTGCTTTCACTACACCCTAGGGTACATTAATGTATGCCGGGATGCCATTCGTCTTAACGAATGCAGGGGCCACATTCCAAAGAGAAATGGATATTGCATTTGTAGTAGATAACTTTGTGGTTGTTTATCTGGATGATGTCACCATTTTTTCAAACTCTGATGAAGAACATCTACATCATTTACAAAAATCCTTCTTGAAATGTAGAAAATATGGATTATCGCTGAATCCTAAAAATTGTTTGTTAGCTCTGGAGGAGGGTAAAATGCTGGGACATATTGTTTCTAAACAATGAGTGAAGATTGATCCAGCGAGAGTCGAAGAAATACAGTCAATTCCATTGCCCAGAAGTAAGAAAGATATTCAAATATTCCTTGGGAAAATTAATTTTCTGAGAAGATTTGTTCCTAATTACGCAGAGATTGTCAAGAAAATAACAGACATGTTGAAAAAGGATGCAAAGGTGAAGTGGGACAAAGAAGAAAGAGAATATTTTCAAAGAATTAAAGAAGCTCTAAAGGAAGCACATGTTCTAATAAGTCCAGATTATCTGAAGCCATTTCAAATTTTCTCATTTGTGTCTTCCTCAAAAATTGCTGCTATGTTATTACAGAGAAATGAAGAAAAATTTGAACAACCTGTAGCGTATTTCAGTAAGGTGCTCCGAGATGCAGAGTTGAAGTATAATATATTGGAGAAACAAGTATATGCTCTCGTGAAAGCATTAAAAGCATTGAGAACCTATGCTCTTCATTCCCAAATTTTAGCATATGTTCCTAATTCTGCTGTAAAAGACGTTTTAGTACAGAGTGATGTGGACGAGAAAAGGGGCAAATGGATTGTTAAAATCGAAGAATATGATCTGGATGTTAAACCAACAAAGTTGATTAAAGGATTGGGGCTGGAAAAATTATTAACAGAGTCAAATTTCCAAGCACTGGGAATTAATTTATTGGCACCTATAGAGGAATTCAATGAAGAAACAGGTGACGTTCAGGCGAAGCCAGCAATTAAATATAAATTTTTGTGCTCAGATTGGTACAAAGATATTGTTCATTATTTATGCTTTCTTTCTTGTCCTCCTTCAATAAATATAGCTAAATACAGAGCTTTAAAACTCAAAGCTCAACCTTATGTCATAATTGAAGAAAATCTATATTGGAAAGATCCTGCTGGAGTGTTGTTGTTATGTTTGACAGAGAAGGAAGTTTCAGAAGTAATTATAGAATATCATGAGTGCTTGTGTGGGGGTCACTACAGTTGGAAGGTAACTGCTCATAAAATTTTAAAATTAGGTTTATATTGGCCATCTGTGTTCGCTGATGTATATAAAGAAGTCATAAGTTGTCATAAATGCCAGGTGTTTGCAGAAAAGAAAAAGTTAGCCCCTTTACCTCTTCAACCTGTTTTTATTGAAGAACCTTTCAGACAATTCGGATTGGATTTCATTGGAGAAATCAATCCACCATCTAGTGGGAAATTTAAGTGGATTCTTACTGCTACAAATTATTTTACAAAATCGGTGGAGGAAATCCCTACCAAGAAGGCAAATGATTTAGTTGTTATGAAATTTTTAGAAGATAATATCTTTAGCAGATTTGGATGTCCAGTAAAGATTGTGACAGATAATGCACAAGATTTCAACTCAATCAAGTTTATTAACTTCTGTCAGACTTACAATGTGATATTGTCTCATTCTACAACTTATCATCCACAAGGGAATGGATTGGCATAATCTTCTAACAAAACATTGGTAATAATTCTGTAGAGGAAAATAAATGAAAACCAAAAGAACTGGGATTCCAACCTAATTTTTGCACTATGGGCAACGAGGATGACCACGAGAAGATCCACTGGTAAGTCACCTTATGAGCTAGTATATGGGAGTCAGGCATTGTTTCCCACCCAGTTGGTGAAGCTTGTGATTTCTTTCCTTCAAGATGCTCAAGCAGAACCTAATGCCATGATTAGAAGAAAGAATAATGTAATGGAGCTAAATGAAAACAGAAATAAAGTTCGGGAGAATTTTCTTACTTATCAGCAAAAAATGAAGACAATATTTGATAGGAAGGCGAAAGAAATCATGTTTCAGAAAGGAGATCTGGTGTTAAGGTGGGATACTCGGAAGGAAGACAAAGGGAAACACGGAAAATTTGATCCCTTGTGGTATGGTCCATTCAAAATTAATGAAGTCAGGATGAATAATACTTTCATGCTGGAAAATCTTGAAGGGGAAGTACTAGATATGCCTGTGAATGGGGAATATCTAAAGCATTATTTCCAGCACTAAAGAAGCTGTTTCACCATCATTGTACATATCTGGTGTTGTCGTTGTACATTTTCCATCAAGCAATTTTTGACTCCATGCCCGAAGTGAAGGCACTAATCTGCAGGTTCTTAGTGTTTTTTGGAAAAAACACTATCCCCAGATGTTGTGGACCATCTGCATCTCCTTTTCTATTTTATTTTGAATATCACAAAATAAAAAAAAATAAAAACAAAAATCTAAAATTCGCAAAAAGTATATGTTATGGTATAATGTTCTTATACTATAGCATAAAAAAAAAAGTATTTAACAAAAGTGCGTTACCAATTAAGTTTATTATTAAAATTTATTTGGCCTTGTATTATAGTTTGACGTTTAAATATTGGGCAAGTTCTAAAGAGGAAGTGACAAAGTGTTGAATATCGTAATCGGGTGATCAACTACGGGGGCGCAAAGAGCTCATGCATTATTCAATCCGGCACCCCTGTAGTTGACTTGTTGACCGTGAGGTAAACGAAGATCGACGGTGTGGATGTATTGCGGGGGGGGGGCAACCCAAAATTTGCTGTCGTACTTCAACATCCCCCGCAGTGATGTCATGCAAGCAGCTGTACTCCAAGTCAACAACATTACACGTCATTACAGGCATTTAATACGGCTTTGTGCAGTTGTTAAAAGGTTGTTTTTATCCCATTTTCAAAGTAATTGCTGTCATTTTCCCCCTTTCGAGCTGTATCACCGTCACCTTTCCGTTTGCTATCAGTTGTCCATTAAGCCATGGCAAAACGATTCTCTCTATCTGGTTTGTCAAGCCTGAATTCCCCCATGGACAGTGAAAAAGACGTCCAGGATACCATGTCTTCTGTAAAACATTTCTTATTGCATCATCAAGTGACCCTAAACGCTGAGAAATCTCAGCTTTTTTCATGAAGAAATCCGTGAAGAAGTCCGCCGTATCCTAAATCCATTGTGTTTAGCTATCTCATGGTCATCCATTGAAAATGTATCTGTAAGTGTTTCGGGATGAATTGGCAGAGAGAAAAGAGCTGGTATGTATCGACGTTAGCGACCTGCTAAGAATTATGCTTCCAAAATCAAGTCACCAATTTTAATTCCTTGAAGATTCATTGGGTTCGTTATTTTGAGGACTGAAATGAAGAATTTGATCAATGTATGTCCTACTTGAGATCAAATTCAAAGGAAGCTCAACTAGAAGGAGAAGAATTTAGTTTGGACGTGTTCAATGTTGAGTATAGACCGATTCTGAGTTGCATTGCAGAGATTTTGGGCAAAGACAATGACCATACAATTGATAAATCAGTATTGGGAATGTATGCATTGATGATGAAACCAGGGGTTGTTCTCGACATTCCATCTTTCTGGCATGAGATTGTAAATTCTCAGTTGATGACCTTTCCTCTTACAGGTTTCTTTAAATTCCCGTTATTGATTGTGTATTTCTTTTTATATCAAAATGTCGAAGAATTTATGAGTTTGGGGTTGAATATAGTTGATGTTAACAAGCAAAAGAAATCAGTTTTATTTTGGACTGACATGACTAGAAAAGAAGGAAATGAAGCAGGGTTATTTGAGTTTGCTAGTCATTATATATCTATTGCTTATAGAATTTTGAATGGAGTCCCTCCTCCATGTTTTCTACCAAAAGCCTGGGAATTTCTACAGTTAGGACCGAGTTGCAGATTGGGAGATTGGTTTGTGTTTGAAGAGTATTCAGAGATAATATTGTATGGAGCTAGTATTGAGCCTTATAGGCTCCTGACTTTTGTACCTATGCATCTTTTCACCTTGGAATTCATAAGACAGAGCCTTAATGTGGATCAGGTGCACTTTCTTCCCATGAAGAAAGGTTTTATGTATAAATTGCCTATGAGTGTGGGACCTTTCGTGGTCAATATGAGGTAAGCTTTTGATGAAGTTTCTAAAATGTTGGAAGAGACACATTTGCTACTAAGAGAAAAATGGTCATATGATCCGCATAAAGTGATTTCCCAGAGAAGAATTGAGAACGAATATTCTGCATTTTCTCACGTAAGCAGACCTGATCAGGAGAAGCTGGTGAACCCAAGCAAATTAAATACATTAAAAATGAGTATTCAAACACCTGTTATAACTGAAAGGGCAAATAAAAGAGGTAGGGATGATGTTGTTGAAGTAGATGATGAAGAACCGAGAGAGGAAAAGAGAACTAAATTGGCTGAAGATCATTCTTCAAACTCACATGTAATTTGAGCAGCGGGTTTGTTTAACTCTTAAATACACATGTATAAAGAGACTCGTTGCTCAAATTACTCTATTTCAATCTACATTTTGTCCCAAGAGAAGAGAATAGAATGGCAGATTCTTTAGAAGTTGCAGCTAGTACATTCAAGCCTCCAATTAATCTAAAGCTAAGATATGAAATTGAGATGAGACATAAACCTTCAATCCCAGACAATATCAAACATTGGAAGGTTTTTTAGGATGATGAGCAGATTAAGCAATTTTTGTTGATGATTAAAGACTTTGAAGATCATCAGATTGATTTGGAAACTAATGAAGATGACTCGGCTGATATGTCTAAGACTCTGAAAAAGAAGATTGGTGATCAACATATTATTCAACTGAAAGACAATGTTCTACCAAGAGGACTGGTACCCCTCGAAAGGTTGTTTGATGCTAATGATGTGGCAGTAAATCAAAAGAAAGAACAGCAGGATAATAATGTGTAAGATTGTAATTTGGGAACTCAATATGAGCCTAAAATGGTAAAATTGTTTAAATGCCTTCCGAAGGACTATAAACAGAGGTACGTAGATCTGTTCTAAAAATTTGAGGATGTATTTTCCTGGTCATATGATGAACCGAAGACTTATGATAAGAGTATTATTCAGCATTAAATTCCATTGAAAAAGGGAGTCAAACCACATAAACAAAACCTTCGACAAATAAATCCATTGTCATTGGCCCCGATTGGAAAGGAGGTAAAGAAATTGCTGCAAGCAAAAAATATTTTTCCTCTTAATTATTCTGATTGGGTTTCCAATCTGGTACCAGTCCGAAAGAAGAATGGAGAGATAAGGTTGTGTGTAGACTTCAGGAACTTGAATAGGGCTTCATTGAAGGATAATTATCCTTTGCCGAAGATGGATTTTGTCTTGCAAAAAGTAACTGGAGCGTACAGGTTATCAATGTTAGATGGTTTTTCAGGATATAACCAGGTTGCTGTGGAGAAGGAAGATCAAAAGAAAACTGCTTTCACTACACCCTGGGGTACATTCATGTATGCCAGGATGCCATTCGACTTAATGAATGCAGGGGCCACATTCCAAAGAGCAATGGATATTGCATTTGTAGGAGATAACTTTGTGGTTGTTTATCTGGATGATGTCACCATTTTTTCAAACTCTGATGAAGAACATCTACGGCATTTACAAAAATCCTTCTTGAAATGTAGAAAATATGGATTACCGATGAATCATAAAAAGTATTTGTTCACTTTGGAGGAGGGTAAACTGCTGGGAAATATTGTTTATAAACAAGGAGTGAAGATTGATCCAGCGAGAGTTGAAGCAATACAGTCAATTCCATTTCCCAGAAGTAAGAAAGATATTCAGAGATTCCCTGGGAAAATTAATTTTCTGAGAAGATTTGTTCCTAATTACACAGAGATTGTCAAGAAAATAACAGACATGTTGAAAAAGGATGTAGAGGTGAAGTGGGACAAAGAATCAAGAGAATCTTTTCAAAGAATTAAAGAATCTCTAAAGGAAGCACCTGTTCTAATAAGTCCAGATTACCTGAAGCCATTTCAAATTTTCTCATTTGCGTCTTCCTCAAAAATTGTTGTTGTGTTATTACAGAGAAATGAAGAAAAATGTGTACAACCTATAGTGTATTTCAGTAAGGTGCTCCGAGATGCAGAGTTGAAGTATAATATATTGGAGAAACAAGTATATGCTCTGGTGAAAGCATTAAAAGCATTCAGAACCTATGCTCTTCATTCCCAAATTTTAGCATATGTTCCTAATTCTGCTGTAAAAGACGTTTTAGTACAAAGTGATGTGGATGGGAAAAGGGGCAAATGGATTGCTAAAATCCAAGAATATGATATGGATGTTAAACCAACAAAGTTGATTAAAGGATTGGGGCTGGCAAAATTATTAATAGAGTCAAATTTCCAAGCACTGGGAATTAATTTATTGGCACCTATAGAGGAAGTCAATGAAGAAACAGGTGACGTTCAGGCGAAGTCAGCAATTAAATATAAATTTTTGTGCTCCGATTGGTAAAAAGATATTGTTCATTATTTATGCTTTATTTATTTTCCTCCTTCAATAAATAGAGCTAAATACAGAGCTTTAAAACTCAAAGCTCAACCTTATGTCATAATTGAAGCAAAGCTATATTGGAAAGATCCTGCTGGAGTGTTGTTGTTATGTTTGACAGAGGAGGAAGTTTTAGAAGTAATTAGAGAATATCATGAGTGCTTGTGTGGGGGTCACTACAGTTGGAAGGTAACTGCTCATAAAATTTTAAAATCAGGTTTCTATTGGCCATCTATGTTCGCTGATGTATATAAAGTAGTCAGAAGTTGTCAGAAATGCCAGGTGTTTGCAGAAAAGAAAAAGTTAGCCCCTTTACCTCTTCTCTGTGTTTTTATTGAAGAAACTTTCAGACAATGGGGATTGGATTTCATTGGAGAAATCAATACACCATCCAGTGGAAAATTTAAGTGGATTCTTACTGCTACAGATTATTTTAAAAAATGGGTGGAGGCAATCCCTACGAGGAAGGCAAATGATTTAGTTGTTATGAAGTTTTTAGAAGAAAATATCTTTAGCAGATTTGGATGTCCAGTAAATATTGTGACAGATAATGCACAAGATTTCAACTCAATCAGGTTTATTAACTTTTGTCAGACTTACCATGTGATATTGTCTAATTCTACAGCTTATCATCGACAAGGAAATGGATTGGCATAATATTCTAACAAAACATTGGTAAGAATTCTGAAGAGGACAATAAATGAAAACCAAATGAACTGGGATTCCAAGCTAATTTTTGCACTATGGGCAACGAGGATGGCCACTAGAAGATTCACTGGTAAGTCACCTTATGAGCTAGTATATGGGACTCAGGCATTGTTTCCCACCCAGTTGGTGAAGCCTATGATTTCTTTCCTTCAAGATGCTCAAGCAGAACCTAATTCCATGATAAGAAGAATGAATAATGTAATGGAGCTAAGTTCGGGAGAATTTGATTACTTATTAGCAAAAAATGAAGACAATATTTTATAGGAAGGCAAAAGAAATCATGTTTCAGAAAGGAGATCTGGTGTTAAGGTGGGATACTCGGAAGGAAGATAAAGGGAAACATGACAAATTTGATCCCTTGTGGTATGATCCGTTCAAAATTAATGAAGTCAGGATGAATAATACTTTCATGCTGGAAAATATTGAAGCGGAAGTACTAGATATGCATGTGAATGGGCAATATCTAAAGCATTATTTCCAGCACTAAAGAAGTTGTTTCACCATCATTGTACATATCTGGTGTTGTCGTTGTACATTTTCCATCAAGCAATTTTTGACTCCATGCCCGAAGTGAAGGCACTAATCTGCAGGTTCTTAGTGTTTCATGGAAAAAACACTATCCCCAGGTGGAGCCAAATGTTGTGGACCATCTGCATATCTTTTTCTATTTTATTTTGAATATCACAAAATAAAAAAATAAAAAAACAAAAATCTGAAATTTGTAAAAAGTATATGTTATGGTTTAATGTTCTTATACTATAGCATAAAAAGAAAAAAGTATTTAACAAAAGTGCGTTACCAATTAAGTTTATTATTAAACTTTATTTGGCCTTGTATTATAGTTTGACATTTAAATATCGGGCAAGTTTTAAAGCGGAAGCGGCAAAGTGTTGAAGATCGTAATCGGGTGATCAACTACGGGGGCGCAAAGAGCTCGTGCATTATTCAATCCGGCACCCCCGCAGTTGACTTGTTGACCATGAGGTAAACAAAGATTGACGGTGTGGATGTATTGCGCGGGGGGGGGTAACCCAAAATTTTCCGCCGTACTTCAGCAGCCCCCGCAGTGACGTATAGCGAGCAGCTGTAATCCAAGTCAGCAAAATTACACGTCATTACAGGCATTTAATACGGCTTTGCGCAGTTTTTAAAAGGTTATTTTTATCCCATTTTCAAAGTACTTGCTGTCATTTTCCCCCTTTTGAGCTGTATCACCGTCACCTTTCCGTTTGCTATCATTTGTCCGTTAAGCCATGGCAAAACGAGTCTCTCTATCTGGTTCGTCAAGCCTCAATTGCCTCATGGACAGTGAAAAAGACATCCAGGATACAATGTCTTCTGTAAACCATTTCTTATTGCATCATCAAGTGACCCTAAACGCTGATAAATCCCCAGTTTTTTCCACCATGAATAAATCTGGTGTCGTGTTCGCCTGTATCCGAAAATCCCATTTCTTTCTCGAGTTTATCTCATGGCTCGTCTCTTCAATATTCCTGGTAAGTGTTTCGTAATGAATTCACAGGGAGAAAACGTTTAGCAGGTATCGACGCAGTTAATTAGCCAAGCATTATGCTTTCCTGAAAACGAGTCACCACTGCAATTCTCTGAAGATTCATTGGCTCGTTATTTTGAGGACCTTTCAAATGAAGAATTTGATCAATGTATGTCCTAATTGAGATCAAATTCAAAGGAAGATCAACTAGAAGGAGAAGAATTTAGTTTGGAAGTGTTCAATGCTGAGTATAGACCAATTCTGAGTTGCATTGCAGAGATTTTGGGCAAAGACAATGACCATACAGTTGATAAATAAGTATTGGGAATGTATGCGCTGATGATGAAACCAAGGGTTGTTCTCGACATTCCATCTTTCTGGCAGGAGATTGTAAATTCTCAGTTGATGACCTTTCCTCTTACAGGTTTCTTTAAATTCTCGTCATTGATTGTGTATTTATTTTTATATCAAAATGTCGAAGAATTTATGAGTTTTGAGTCGAATATAGTTGATGTTAACAAGCAAAAGCAATCAGTGTTATTTTGGACTGACATGACTAGAAAAGAAGGAAATGAAGCAGGGTTATTTGAGTTTTCTAGTCATTATATGTCTATTTATTATAGAATTTTGAATGGAGTCCCTCCTCCATGTTTTCTACCAAAATCCTGGGAATTTCTACAGTTAGGACCGAGTTGCAGATTCAGAGATTGGTTTGTGTTTGAAGAGTATTCAGAGATAAGATTGTATGGAGCTAGTATTGAGCCTTATAGGCTCCCGACTTTTGTACCTATGCGACTTTTCGCCTTGGAATTCATAATACAGAGCCTTAATGTGGATCAGGTGCACTTTCTTCCCATGAAGAAAGGTTTTATGTATAAATTTCTTGTTAGTGTGGGACCTTTCGTGGTCAATATGAGGCAAGCTTTTGATGAAGCTTCTAAAATGTTGGAAGAGACACATTTTCTACTAGAAGAAAAATGGTCATATGATCCGCATAAAGTGATTTCCCAGAGAAGAATTGAGAACAGATATTTTGCGTTTTCTCACGTAAGTAGACCTGATCAGGAGAAGCTGGCAATCCCAGACGAATCAAATACATCAAAAACGAGTATTCAAACACCTGTTATAACTGAAAGGGAAAATAAAAGAAGTAGGGATGATGTTGTTGAAGTACATGATGAAGAGCCGAGAGAGGAAAAGAGAACTAAATTAGCTGAAGATCATTCTTCAAACTCACCTGGTTTTACCTTCCATATCAATGAAGAAAAAAATATCCCCTCTTCTCCTAGAGGCCATGCGCTTTACTCAAAGAAGATGCCTTCAGTCAAACAAATATTTACACAGATTGAAGAAAGAAATCAGAGAATAAAAGCTAATGTAGAGGCTCAGGCGGAGCATCATATAGCTGTTGATCACACTAGGTTTTTGACTGTAATGGACCTTGAAAAGGATCAATTCAAAATGGTTCTAACACATCCAACAGGGATGTCCCTTGGATCTTCAAGAAGTTTCAATGAGGTAAATATAACTATGGATGTTAAAAAGATCCCACTGTGGGATAAGATGAACCTTCATATGCAGACTGGACAGTTAATTGTTAATGATTTAACCAAGACTAATGCCACAGCGGTTAAAGCTGAAAACATGCTTGCAAAAGTTATCAAATAGTTCAGGATGGAGAAGGCCAATTCAAGGGCCTTATCAGTTCAGAATGAAGAGTTAAAAAAGATTATCATGAAGATCGGTGTGGATCCGAATGACAAGGCTGTAGTGCAGAAGCTCATGAAGAGTGCAGAAATAGAGATATCCACCCTAAGAAGAAATCTGAAGTTACATGTTGCAGAACATTCAATGGCTGCAGAAGTAGCAAAGGTGGAAAAAGAGAAAGAAGAATTGCGTCAGCAATTGTTGAAGAAAGATGAATAATTGGCTAAAGTAAAGCAGAATGCTATTTCATTACAAAACCATATTGAAAATCATACTTGCACATTTGTTTTTCCAACAGGTGATGCAGACCCTCAAGCATAGATTGTTCAGCTCAGCATAGAATTGAAGATGGCAGAACGAGATCGAAAGTAGGCTCAATCAGAGTTATAAACGGTCACCAAGATCATGCGGGCACTAGAAGATAAAGTGGATGAGAATAAGCAGAAATTACAGAACGCTGAAGATGAAATTAAAGATCTCAAGGAGAAGTGAAAAGGTAATATCTCACTGATAAAAGCTAAAGATATCATTTGGGGTGAGATTATTTCAGAGATGAAGTCAAATTGGAATTCCTTGAATATAGTTGCTAAAGAGAAAAGCCTCATCTCAGAACATGAAGAGGAGATATTATTTGAAAATCAGACGGCCATTAAAAGAGAAAATTGGGCTAGGAAGTTTATAAATTTTATCAATTCCAAATCAGACAAAGAATTAGAAGATATTTGAATACAAGACAGATATTTTTATGCTGAGGAAGTTAATAAGATGATAATTAAGAATGATCTTCGGAAGGTTGCAGAGAAAAGGTTACTGGGAATCAAGGAGATAGTAAAGAAGTTTGATATATCATTTGACAAATTGACCAAAACAAGTTTACCTTCATGCTGGAATGAGAAAGGAAATATCACGTCATGGAAGTTTTATGAAGCTCAGTTAACATTAGCAAAAAGTAAAGCAGATAATAGGCATGAAAAGACACAGATCTTAAAAGGGGAAACTGTGTTTAACTTCTTGCATAGGAATTTCAATTTTCTATGGATGGTGAAGACTCTCTTTACAGGAAAACCTACACACAGTCAAATTGTGGCGTTCAGAATAGAATATCAAAGTTTCAAATATTCCTCGACCACTCAAAATGAGCTATGGAAGAATTGCAAAAAAATTTCAATGGACTCAACAAAAGAGGTCCCAACGGCTCAACCAAAAGTAGCCATTCATTCGATAACCGCTTCAGGAGCAGCTGTTCTCATAGATTAGAAGTTTTCAAATTCTCATTATGTTATTTCTCAAAATCATGTAAATCTAATAAGACCTTTTTGAGGCATGTGCCTCCGTAACAGTCAGTAGTTCAAGCAGTTAGAATTAGTTGGGGAAGTTAGAATCAGTTTCATTATTGGAAACTTTCTTGTGATACTGTATTTAAAGACAATTTCAAGAAAGATGAAGGTTCTGAGTTTTTGAACCTTGAAGTAAAATTTTGTACTGAGAATTGCAAATCAATGAAAGAAGTATGCAAGTTTCTATTATTATGTTTATATTGAAAGTTTATCCAGTTTACATAATGTTTTGAATGAAATACAGTAATTTGAGCAGCGGGTCTCTTTATACATGTGTATTTAAGAGTTAAAAAAACCTTAATGTGTGCTCCTCTATTTTAACTTCATCTTTACATAATTCTTCTGGGTTTTAAAATGGTAGATTCTCTTTTAAACATTATATCAGTTTGAAATCTTCTTCTCATTTTCTTCCATTAATTCATTTCAACATAAGTGGAATATGGCATTGCAGAAACATGTATAGGTTTGATATTTGAAGGTTACAGAATCAATGTTTAAGGGTTTTTAATACAGAGACAAATATAAAATAAATTTTTGACATCATCAGATAATGTCTTGAGCGCGGATTCCTTTACACAACAAGGAATTGTTTCTCAAGATACAAAATTAATTGGCGCCGTATCCGGGGACGAAGGTTCAAAGATTTTCCCTGGGTTTTGTTTTACATTTCCTCTGGTTGTTCAGAGAGGAGGAAATAGTAAGCTGTGTTTGTTGAAAATAGCTCTGGCTCCAAAGAAACCTCACACGAGGTCGAATACCTCTCAGCAAAAAGTTCCTGTTTTGTCTGATCCTGAGAAGCTTGTTTCGAAGAAGGGCAGGAAATAAAAAATATTTGATACACCAGAAACCACACTGCTTGCACCAGGCAGAATTTCACGCACTCCCTCATCTAAGAATATTTCCAGGAAACTCATTTTCTCGGAAAAAGAATCCCCACCATCACCTGTTCATTTTCAAGAACCTACGTTAGAAGAGCAATCTTTGGAGTTTGTGTCTTTCCCTTTTACAGAAACTCAGCCCCATACAGCTCTTCTGCAATCGTTCATACTCCAACTCCTATATCAGTTGTTCCACCTCATTCACCCCCACCTACAACTGGTATTCATTTTACCCCCGCTCAAGGAGCAGTTAATTCGGGCATAAACATGGCGGCCCCTGCTTTCTTGATGAATAGATATGCACCATTAAATCTACCCCAACCACTGCATGATATGCCTCAGGAGTATCTCAAGTTACTCCCTAGATTTACTGGTGAAGATGAAATAACTGTAGAGCAGCACTTGCCACTGTTTTGCACATTTGCTGAGAATTTAAATGTTGAACATTTGGACGTTGTAATGAGACTTTTTATTCAGTCTCTAAGTGGAGAGGTAAGGAAATGGTTTAAAGGATTGCCTAATGGTACCATAAATGATTGGGATGCCCTAGAAAGACGTTTCACTGAGAGATGGGGTGAAAAAAGGGACCATGGTTATTCTTTGATATAATTCAATGCAATAAAGAAGAAATCTGATGAAAACATGAATGATTTTGTGAAGAGATTTAATAAATTGTATAATAGTTTTCCTGTTGAAATGAAACCCCCTCCTATTGGAGCAAGGGTCGTTTTTGTTGGTGCATTTGAACCAGAGTTTAGTTTCACATTGAGAGAAAGAAGGTCTCCTACTTTGGAGCAGATTCAAACTGATGCTCTGGAGATTGAGGATAATATGTCTGCTGCTAGTAAAGTTCAAGATAAAGGAAAAGATAAAGAAGAAGCCTCAGCTCATGACCAGAGAATTGACGATATGACTAAGGTCATAAAAAATTTGTCTAATAAGTTGGTGAAGTTGGAAATAGACAATAATAAGCCTGCAAGACAGAATAGAGGGGTTTTTAATCCTCAATTTAAAAAACAGTCTCTTTAGATTATACAAAGAGAAAGAAAAGATCAAGATCAGGTGCAAGCACCTTTGTATATATAGGCAGCTCCATCCCGTTCAGCAGATGATGATGATGAAAAGGAAGATGATGCTCGAATTTCTGCTATCTACATGGAAGATGATGAAACAAAAGAAGAAATCGCGGAAGAAAATGAAGAAACTGATCTTTCATTTGACCAGGAAGAGATGCATGATTATTGCAAGTAGTTTACGGACTTCATGTAATCAGAATTACATAAAAAATATTATTTGAGGTCAAAGAAGAGGTTAAGAACTCAAGATGACGAGGAAAAATAACCAGAAGCAGTACCTTCTCCAATGGCGACTCCATTGCAGAAAAATCAGATTAAGAAATCAGATAAGGGGAAACAGCCCATGAATGAGGAAAAAAAGAAGGAAAAACAGCAAGTTGAGGCTTCTCAAACAAAGATTAAAGATCCTAATATTTTGGAGAAAGTTGTTACTGTTTCGAATCAAGGTCTAAATTCCAATAAAAATCAAGAAGAACCTGAAAAGTTGACTAAACAAAATCAAAATTTCAGTT
This sequence comes from Pinus albicaulis, assembly GCA_034641835.2. Classification (NCBI taxonomy): domain Eukaryota; kingdom Viridiplantae; phylum Streptophyta; class Pinopsida; order Pinales; family Pinaceae; genus Pinus; species Pinus albicaulis. Next base: position 47,372 of record JAXQQM020084311.1, read on the forward strand.
TGTCGAAAGAATTGGAGAAAGTAAAAATTCAAATTCCTCTTCTTGAATTAATAAAAACCCCTCGATATAAAAAAGAGATTGCAGAGTTTATCAATCTATCACAGTCTGATGAAGTGGGTGATATAGTAAATCTGCAGGAAGAAAAACCAGTACTCACCTTTGGACCTCATGTTGAAGAGGTAGATTCGATCGTTCCTCCTTTTTATATATCGCTTCTGTTACATGATTTTGTTTTACATAATTGCATGTTGGATTCTAGCGCATCTCACAATCTGATGCCTCTGTCTGTGATGAAAGAGTTAAATTTACAAATCACTAAACCATACAGAGACCTTTATTCTTTTGATTCAAAAGGGGTGAAGTGTGTGGGTCTTATTAAGGATATGGTAGTTTCATTGGCTCAAATTCCAGCCAAGAGCATTATGATGGATGTAGTAGTGGCAGATATTCCAGCCAGATTTGGTATGTTATTATCTAGATCCTGGGGGGCAAAGTTGGGAGGAGTTTTGAAGCTAGATTTTACATATGCTATCATCCCTGTTTTTAATGGGGAAGAAAGAAGTTTGTATAGAGAAACTAGATTTCAAAAAACTTCTACCAAGAAATATGCATGTAATTCACCTATTTATGGCCAGGAGAAGGAGGATATTTTTTGTTTCATGCTGCATGAAGATGCAGAATTTGCTGAAGAGTCACAAGGGAAGCCCCCTTCAGCCATTGTACATAAGGAGCTGCATTGAAAAAATATTTGGAAGTGTTATTTTGATGGTGCGTATTCTAAAGAAGGCGCTGGAGCTGGCTTCATTTTTGTATCTCTAGAAGGTAACCTTGTACCTTTTTCTTTTAAATTGGAGTTTGAATCCACCAATAATGTAGCTGAGTATGAAGTATTAATCATTAGTCTGCAGACAGATAAGCAAATGGGAATTCAATCTATGACCGTGTTTGGTGATTCTGAGTTAATCATAAGACAAATTAAGAATGTGTGTCAAACCAAGCATCCCAGGTTAAGAACTTACAGGAATGAGGTATGGGATTTAATTGAAAATTACTTTGAAGATTTCAATCTATAGTTTGTCCCAAGAGAAGAGAATAGAATGGCAGATTATTTAGCAGTTGCGGCTAGTACATTTAAGCCTCCAATTAATCCGAGGCTAAGATATGAAATTGAGATGAGACATAGACCTTCGATCCCAGACAATATCAAACATTGGCAGGTTTTTGAGGATGATGAGTAGATTAAGAAATTTTTGTTGATGATTGAAGACTTTTAAGATCATCAGATTGATTTGGAAACTGATGAATATGACTCGGCTGATATGTCTAAGACTCTGAAAAAGAAGATTGGTGACCAGCAGATTATTCAGCTGAAAGACAATGTTCTACCAAGAGGACTGGTACCCCTCGAAAGGTTGTTTGATGCTAATGATGTGGCATTAAATCAGAAGAAAGCACAAAAAGATAATAATGTGGAAGATTGTAATTTGGGAACTCATTATGAGCCTAAAATGGTAAAATTGTTCATAGGCCTTCCGAAGGACTATAAACAGAGGTACGTAGATTTGTTCAAAAAATTTGAGGATGTATTGCCTGGTCATATGATGACCTGAAGACTTATGATAAGAGTATTATTTAGCATAAAATTCCATTGAAAGAGGGAATCAAACCACATAAACAAAAACTTTGACAAATAAATCCATTGTTATTGGCCTCGATTGAAAAGGAGGTAAAGAAATTGCTTCAAGCTAAAATAATTGTTCCTCTCAGATATTCTGATTGGGTTTCCAATATGGTACCAGTCCGAAAGAAGAATGGAGAGATAAGGCTGTGTGTAGACTTCAGGAACTTGAATAGGGCTTCATTAAAGGATAATTATCCTTTGTCGAAGATGGATTTTGTCTTGCAAAAAGTAACTGGAGCGTACAGGTTATCAATGGTAGATGGTTTTTCAGGATATAACCAGGTTGCTGTGGAGAAGGAAGATCAAAAGAAAACTGCTTTCACTACACCCTGGGGTACATTCATGTATGCCAGGATGCCATTCGGCTTAAAGAATGCAGGGGCCACATTCCAAAGAGCAATGGATATTGCATTTGTAGGAGATAATTTTGTGGTTGTTTATCTGGATGATGTCACCATTTTTTCAAACTCTGATGAAGAACATCTACATCATTTACAAAAAGCCTTCTTGAAATGTAAAAAATATGGATTATCGCTGAATCCTAAAAAGTCTTTGTTCGCTCTGGAGGAGGGTAAAATGCCGGGACATATTGTTTCTAAACAAGGAGTGAAGATTGATCCACCGAGAGTCGAAGCAATACAGTCAATTCCATTGCCCAGAAGTAAGAAATATATTCAGAGATTCCTTGGGAAAATTAATTGTCTGAGAAGATTTGTTCCTAATTATGCAGAGATTGTCAAGAAAATAACAGACATGTTGAAAAAGGATGCAGAGGTGAAGTGGGACAAAGAAGCAAGAGAATCTTTTCAAAGAATTAAAGAAGCTCTAAAGGAAGCACCTGTTCTAATAAGTCCAGATTATCTGAAGCCATTTCAAATTTTCTCATTTGCGTCTTCCTCAACAATTGCTGATGTGTTATTACAGAGAAATGAAGAAAAATGTGAACAACCTGTAGCGTATTTCAGTAAGGTGCTCTGAGATGCAGAGTTGAAGTATAATATATTGGAGAAACAAGTATATGCTCTGGTGAAAGCATTAAAAGCATTTAGAACCTATTCTCTTCATTCCCAAATTTTAGCATATGTTCCTAATTCTGCTGTAAAAGACATTTTAATACAGAGTGATGTGGATGGGAAAAGGGGAAAATGGATTGCTAAAATCCAAGAATATGATCTCGATGTTAAAACAGCAAAGTTGATTAAAGGATTGGGGCTGGAAAAATTATTAACAGAGTCAAATTTCCAAGCACTGGGAATTAATTTATTGACACCTATAGAGGAAGTCAATGAAGAAACAGGTGACATTCAGGCGAAGTCAGCAATTAAATATAAATTTTTGTGCTCAGATTGGTACAAAGATATTGTTCATTATTTATGCTTTCTTTCTTGTCCTCCTTCAATACATAGAGCTAAATACATAGTTTTAAAACTCAAAGCTCAACCTTATGTCATAATTGAAGCAAAGCGATATTGGAAAGATCTTGCTGGAGTGTTGTTGTTATGTTTGACAGAGGAGGAAGTTTCAGAAGTAATTAGAGAATATCATGAGTGCTTGTGTGGGGGTCACTACAGTTTTAAAATCAGGTTTCTATTGGCCATCTGTGTTCGTTGATGTATATAAAGAAGTCAGAAGTTTTCATAAATGCCAGGTGTTTGCAAAAAAGAAAAAGTTAGCCCCTTTACCTCTTCTCCCTGTTTTTATTGAAGAACCTTTCAGACAATGGGGATTGGATTTCAATGGAGAAATCAATCCACCATCCCGTGGGAAATTTAAGTGGATTCTTACTACTACAAATTATTTTACAAAATGGGTGGAGGCATCCCTACCAGGAAGGAAAATTATTTAGTTGTTATGAAGTTTTTAGAAGAAAATATATTTAGTAGATTTGGACGTCCAGTAAAGATTGTGACAGATAATGCACAATATTTCAACTCAATCAGGTTTATTAACTTCTTTCATACTTACAATGTGATATTGTCTCATTCTACAAATTATCATCCACAAGGGAATGGATTGGAAGAATCTTCAAACAAAACATTGGTAAGAATTCTGAAGAGGAAAATAAATGAAAACCAAAAGAACTAGGATTCTAAGCTAATTTTTGCGCTATGGGCAACGAGGATGACCACTAGAAGATCCACTGGTAAGTCACCTTATTAGCTAGTATATGGGACTCAGGCATTGTTTCCCACCCAATTGGTGAAGCCTGTGATTTCTTTCCTTCAAGATGCTCAAGCAGAACCAAATGCCATGATTAGAAGAATGAATAATGTAATGGAGCTAAATGAAAAAAGAAATAAAGTTTGGGAGAATTTCTTTACTTATCAGCAAAATATGAAGACAATATTTGATAGAAAGGCTAAAGAAATCATGTTTCAGAAAGGAGATCTGGTGTTAAGGTGGAATACTCAGAAGGAAGACAAAGGGAAACATGACAAATTTGATCCCTTGTGGTATGGTCCGTTCAAAATTAATGAAGTCAGGATGAATAGTACTTTCATGCTGGAAAATATTGAAGCGGAAGTACTAGATATGCCTATGAATGGGCAATATCTAAAGCATTATTTCCGGCACTAAAGAAGCTGTTTCACCATCATTGTACATATCTGGTGTTGTCGTTGTACATTTTCCATCAAGCAAATTTTGACTCCATGCCCAAAGTGAAGGCACTAATCTGCAGGTTCTTAGTGTTTCGTGGCAAAAACACTATCCCCAGGTGGAGCCAGATGTTGTGGACCATCTGCATATCCTTTTCTATTTTATTTTGAATATCACAAAATAAAAAAATAAAAACAAAAATCTGAAATTCGTAAAAGGTATATGTTATGGTATAATGTTCTTATACTATAGCATAAAATAAAAAAAAAAGTATTTAACAAAAGAGTGTTACCAATTAAGTTTATTATTAAACTTTATTTGGCCTTGTATTATAGTTTAACATTTAAATATCGGGCAAGTTTTAAAGCGGAAGTGGCAAAGTGTTGAAGATCGTAATTGGGTGATCAACTACGGGGGCACAAAGAGCTCCTGCATTATTCAATCCGACACCCCCGCAGTTGACTTGTTGACCATGAGGTAAACGAAGATCGACAGTGTGGATGTATTGCGGGGGGGGCAACCCAAAATTTTCCGCCGTACTTCAGCAGCCCCCGCAGTGACGTCATGCGAGCAGCTGTAATCCAAGTCAGCAACATTACACGTCATTACATGCATTTAATACGGCTTTGCGCAGTTGTTAAAAGGCTGTTTTTATCCCATTTTCAAAGTACTTGATGACATTTTCCCCCTTTCGAGCTGTATCACCATCACCTTTCCGTTTGCTATCAGTTGTCTGTTAAGCCATGGAAAAATGAGTCTCTCTATCTGGTTCGTCAAGCCTCAATTCGCTCATGGACAGTGAAAACGACGTCCAGGATACCATGTCTTCTGTAAACCATTTCTAATTGCATCATCAAGTGACCCTAAACACTGAGAAATCCCCAGTTTTTTCTACCATGAAGAAATCTGGTGTCTTGTCCACCTGTATCCCAAAAGCCCATTTCTTTCTCGAGTTTATCTCATGGCTGGTCTCTTCAATGTATCCTAGTAAGTGTTTCGTAATGAATTCGCAAGGAGAAAACGTTTTGCAGGTATTGACGCAATTAATTCACCAAGCATTATGCTTTCCTGAAAACGAGTCACCACTGCAATTCTCTGAAGATTCATTGGCTCGTTATTTTGAGGACCTTTAAAATGAATAATTTGAACAATGTATGTCCTACTTGAGATCAAATTCAAAGGAAGCTCAACTAGAAGGAGAAGAATTTAGTTTGGAAGTGTTCAATGCTGAGTATAGACCAATTCTGAGTTGAATTACAGAGATTTTGGGCAAAGACAATGACCATATAGTTGATAAATTAGTATTGGGAATGTACGCATTGATGATGAAACCAGGGGTTGTTCTCGACATTCCATCTTTCTGGGAGGAGATTGTAAATTCTCAGTTAATGACCTTTCCTCTTACACGTTTCTTTAAATTCGCGTCATTGATTGTGTATTTATTTTTATATCAAAATGTCAAAGAATTTATGAGTTTGGGGTTGAATATAGTTGATGTTAACAAGCAAAAGAAATCAGTTTTATTTTGGACTGACATGACTAGAAAAGAAGGAAATGAAGTAGGGTTATTTGAGTTTTCTAGTCATTATATGTCTATTGCTTATAGAATTTTGAATGGATTCCCTCCTCCATGTTTTCTACCAAAAGCTTGGGAATTCTTACAGTTAGGACCGAGTTACAGATTCGGAGATTGGTTTGTGTTTGAAGAGTATTCAAAGACAAGATTTTATGTAACTAGTATTGCGCCTTATAGGCTCCCGACTTTTGTACCTATGCGACTTTTCGCCTTGGAATTCATAATACAGAGCCTTAATGTGGATCAGGTGCACTTTCTTCCCATGAAGAAAGGTTTTATGTATAAATTGCCTATTAGTGTGGGACCTTTCGTGGTCAATATGAGGCAAGCTTTTGATGAAGTTTCTAAAATTCTGGAAGAGGCACATTTGCTACTAGGAGAAAAATGGTCATATGATCCGCAAAAAGTGATTTCCCAGAGAAGAATTGAGAACAAATATTCTGCGTTTTCTCATGTAAGCAGACCTGATCAGGAGAAGTTGGCAAACCCAGGCGAATTAAATAAATTAAAAATGAGTATTCAAACACCTGTTATAACTGAAAGGGCAAATAAAAGAGGTAGGGACGATGTTATTAAAGTAGATGATGAAGAACCGAGAGAGGAAAAGAGAACTAAATTGGCTGAACATCATTCTTAAAAAACTCACCTGGTTTTGCCTTCCATATCAATGAAGAACAAAATGTCCCCTCTTCTCCTAGAGGCCATGAAATTTACTCAGAGAAGATGCCTTCAGTCAAACAAATATTTACACAGATTAAAGAAAGAAATCAAAGAATAAAAGCTAATGTAGAGGCTCAGGCGGAGCATCATATAGCTGCTGATCAGACTAGGTTGTTGACTGTAATGGACCTTGAAAAGGATCAATTCAGAATGGCTCTAACACATCCAACAGGGATGTCCCTTGGATCTTCAAGCAGTTTCAATGAGGTAAATATAACTATGGATGTTAAGAATATCCCACTGTGGGATAAGATGAACCTTCATATCCAGACTAGACAGTTAATTGTTAATGATTTAACCAAGACTAATGCCACAACGGTCAAAGCTGAAAACATGCTTGCAAAAGTTATCAAACAGTTCAGAATGGAAAAGTCCAATTCAAGGGCCTTATCAGTTCAAAATGAAGAGTTAAAAAATATTATCATGAAGATTGGTGTGGATCCGAATGACAAGGATGCGATGCAAAAGCTCATGAAGAGTGCAGAAATAGAGATATCCACCCTAATAAGAAATCTAAAGTTACCTTCTACAGAACATTCAATGGCTGCAGAAGTAGCAGAGGTGGAAAAAGAGAAAGAAGAATTGTGTCAGCAATTGTTACAGAAAGATGAAGAATTGACTAAAGTAAAGAAGACTGCTATTTCATTACAAAACCATATTGAAAATCATACTTGTACATTTGTTTTTCCTACAGGTGATGCAGACCCTCAAGCACAGATTGTTCAGCTCAACACATAATTGAAGATGGCAGAACGAGATCGAAAGCAGGCTCAATCAGAGTTAGAAACGGCCACCAAGATCATGCAGGCACTAGAAGATAAAGCGAATGAGAATAAGCAGAAATTACGGAAGGCTGAAGATGAAATTAAAGATCTCAAGGAGAATTTAAAAGGTAATATATCACTTATAAAAGCTAAAGATATCATTTGGGGTGAGATTATTTTAGAAATGAAGTAAAGTTGGAATTCCCTGAATATAGTTGCTAGAGAGAAAAGCCTCATCTCAGAACATGAAGAGGAGATATTATCTGAAAATCAGACGGCCATTAAAAGAGAAAATTGGGCTAGAAAGTTTATAAATTTTATCAATTCCAAATTAGACGAAGAATTAGAAGATATTGGAATACAAGACAAATAATTTTATGCCAAGGAAGTTAATAAGATGATAATTAAGAATGATCTTCGGAAGGTTGCAGAGAAAAGGTTACTAGGAATCAAGGAGACAGTAAAGAAGTTTGATATATCATTTGAAAAATTGACCAGAATAGGTTTACCTTCATGCTGGACTGAGAAAGGAAATATCATGTCATGGAAGTTTTATGAAGATCACTTAACATTAGCAAAAATTAAGGCAGATAATAGGCACGAAAAGACATAGATCTTAAAAGGGGAAACTATGTTTAAATTCTTGCATAGGCATTTAAATTTGCTATGGATGGTGAAGACACTCTTTACAAGAAAACCTACACACAGTCAAATTGTGGTGTTAAAGATAGAATATCAAAGTTTCAAAAATTTCTCGACCACTCAAAATGAGCTATGGAAGAATTGCAAGAAATTTTTAATGGACTCAACAAAAGAGGTCCCAACGGCTCAACCAAAAGTAGTCGTTGATTCAACAACCGCTTCAGGAGCAGTTGTTCTCATAGATTAGAAGTTTTCAAATTCTCATTATGTTATTTCTCAAAATCATATAAATCTAATAAGACCTTTTTGAGTCATGTGCCTCCGTAACAGTCAGTAGTTCAAGCAGTTAGAATTATTTAGGGCAGTTAGAATCAGTTTCATTATTGGAAATTGTCTTGTGATACTATATTTAAAGAAAATTTCAAGAAAGATGAAGGTTCCGAGTTTTTGAACCTTGAAGCAAAGTTTTGTACTGAGAATTTCAAATCAATGAAAGAAGTATGCAAGTTTCTATTATTATGTTTATATTGAAAGTTTATACAGTTTACATAATGTTTTCATATCTACACTACTCTCACCAGGCAGTAGTTCACGCACTCCCTCATCCAAGAATATTTCCAGGAAACTCTTTTTCTCGAAAAAATAATCCCCACCATCTCCCGTTCATTTTCAAGAACCTACGTTAGAAGAGAAATATTTGGAGTTTGTGTCTTTCCCTTTTATAGAAACTCAGCCCCATACAGCTGTCATCTCTTCTGCAATCATTCATACTCCAACTCCTATATCAGTTTTTCCACCTCATTCACCCCCACCTACAAGGGGTATTCATTTTACCCCTGCTCAAGGAGCAGTTAATTCGGGCATAAACATGGCGGCCCCTAATTTCTTGATGAATAGATATGCATCATTAAATCTACCCCAACCACTGCATGATATGCCTCAGGAGTATCTCAAGTTACTCCCTAGATTTACTGGTCAAGATGAAATAACTGTAGAGCAGCACTTGCCCCTATTTTGCACATTTGCTGAGAATTTAAATATTGAACATTTGGACGTTGTAATGAGACTTTTTGTTCAGTTTCTATGTGGAGAGGCAAGGAAATGGTTTAAAGGATTGCCTAATGTTACCATAAATGATTGGGATGCCCTAGAAAGACGTTCCACCGAGAGATGGGGTGAAAAAAGGTACCATGGTTATTCTTTGATGGAATTCAATGCAATAAAGAAGAAATCTGATGAAAACATGAATGATTTTGTGAAGAGATTAAATAAATTGTATAATATTTTTCCTGTTGAAATGAAACCCCCTCCTATTGGAGCAAGGGTCGTTTTTGCTGGTGCATTTGAACCAGAGTTCAGTTTCACATTGAGAGAAAGAACGTCTCCTACTTTGAAGCAGATTCAAACTGATGCTCTGGAGATTGACGCTAATATGTCTGCTGCTGGTAAAGTTCAAGATAAAGGAAAAGCTAAAGAAGAAGCCTCAGCTCATGGCCAGAGAATTGACGATATGACTAAGGTCATAAAATTTTTTTCTAATAAGTTGGTGAAGTTGGAAATAGACAATAATAAACCTGCAAGATAGAATAGAGGGGTTTTTAATCCCCAGTTTAAAAAATAGCCCCTGCAGATTCTACAAAGAGAAAGAAAAGATCAAGATCAGGTGCAAGCACCTTTGCATATAGAGGCAGCTCCATCTCGTTCAGCAGATGATGATGATGAAAAGGAAGATGATGCTCGAATTTCTGCTGTCTACATGGAAGATGATGAAATGGAATAAGAAATCGAGGAAGAAAATGAAGAAACTGATCTTTCATTCGACTAGGAAGAGATGGATGATTATTGAAAGAAGTTTACGGACTTCATGCAATCAGAATTACATAAAAAATATGATTTGAGGTCAAAGAAGAGGTTAAGAACTCAAGATGATGAGGAAAAATAACCAGAAGCAGTACCTGCTCCAATGGCGACTCCATTGTAGAAAAATCAGATTAAGAAATCAGATAAGGGGAAACAGCCCATGAATGAGGAAAAAAAGAAGGAAAAACAACAAGTTGAGGCTTCTCAAACAAAGATTAAAGATCCTAATATTTTGGAGAAAGTTGCCATTGTTTCGAATCAAGGTCTAAATTCCAATAAAAATCAAGAAGAACCTGAAAAGTTGACTAAAAAAAATCAAACTTTCAGTTTGTCGAAAGAATTGGAGAAAGTGAAAATTCAAATTCCTCTTCTTGAATTAATAAAAACCCGTGGATATAAAAAGGAGATTGCAGAGTTTATCAATTTATCACAGTCTGATGAAGTGGGTGATATAGTAAATCTGCAGGAAGAAAAACCAGTACTCACCTTTGGACCTCATGTTGAAGAGGTAGATTCGACCGTTCCTCCTTTTTATATATCGCTTCTATTACATGATTTTGTTGTACATAATTGCATGTTGGATTCTGGCGCATCTCACAATCTGATGCCTCTGTCTGTGATGAAAGGGTTAAATTTACAAATCACTAAACCATACAGAGACCTTTATTATTTTGATTCAAAAAGGGTGAAGTGTGTGGGTTTTATTAAGGATATGGTTGTTTCATTGGCTCAAATTCCAGCCAAGAGCATTATGATGGATGTAGTAGTGGCAGATATTCCAGCTAGATTTGGTATGTTATTATCTAGATCCTGGGGGCAAAGTTGGGAGGAGTTTTGAAGCTAGATTTTACATATGCTATCATCTCTGTTTTTAATGGGGAAGAAATAAGGTTGTATAGAGAAACTAGATTTCAAAAAACCGCTACCAAGAAAGATGCAGGTAATTCACCTATTTATGGCCAGGAGAAGGAGGTTATTTCTTGTTTCATGCAGCATGAAGATGAAGAATTTGCTGAAGAGTCACAAGGGCAGCCCCCTTCAGCCATTGTACATAAGGAGCTGCATTCAAACAAGCTTTGGAAGTGTTATTTTGATGGTGCGTATTCTAAAGAAGGCACTGGAGCTGGCTTCATTTTTGTATCTCTAGAAGGTAACCTTGTACCTTTTTCTTTTAAATTGGAGTTTGAATCCACCAATAATGTAGCTGAGTATGAAGCATTAATCATTAGTCTGCAGACAGCTAAGAAAATGGGAATTCAATCTATGACCGTGTTTGGTGATTCTAAGTTAATCATAAGACAAATTAAGAATGTGTGTCAAACCAAGCATGCCAGGTTAAGAACTTACAAGAATGAGGTATGGGATTTAATTGAAAATTACTTTGAAGCTTTCAATCTACAGTTTGTCCCAAGAGAAGATAATAGAATGGCAGATTATTTAGCAGTTACAGCTAGTACATTCAAGCCTCCAATTAATCCGAGGCTAAGATATGAAATTGAGATGAGACATAGACCTTCGATCCCAGACAATATCAAACATTGGCAGGTTTTTGAGGATGATGAGTAGATTAAGCAATTTTTTTTTATGATTGAAGACTTTGAAGATCATCAGATTGATTTGGAAACTGATGTAGATGACTCGGCTGATATGTCTAAGACTCTGAAAAAGAAGATTGGTGATCAACAGATTATTCAGCTGAAAGACAATGTTCTACCAAGAGGACTGGTACCCCTCGAAAGGTTGTTTGATGCTAATGATGTGGCAGTAAATCAAAAGAAATCACAAGAAGATAATAATGTGGAAGATTGTAATTTGGGAACTCAATATGAGCCTAACATGGTGTTGAGCCTCAAAATTGTGCTTTATTTCATCTTACTTTACCTCATTTTCCTTTGTCCATTGCTATCCTAGACCCAATTGATCAATGAATTTAGTTAAAATTACTTTTAGAATGATTAACATGACTGACTTGCTAAGTTTTATGATTTTTGTCATTGTACATTCTGGATCCTGAACTGTATCGCGAATGCACATTCCGTAGGCTAATCGCGATTCTCAAGAATGCCTTCACGTTTGAGTATGTTCCGTGGCCTCTCAAGAAAAAACCGCATATGGGCATATTCCACGTCATGTCTACATGGTTCGTTGCTCACCATGAAGAACAAATTCGGGTATGGTTTTGGAATGGGAACACATTTAGGAAGGCACTTATTAGACTGTTCTACCGCATGTCTTTTCCTTTTACTGCCCACTTCAAGAGTCCTAATGTGATTCCCGATAAGGATGTATACGTTCTAAAATTGCTGTGTCTCTATATTTAGTCTTGTTATATAAACACTTGGGAAACCGAGAGCTAGGCTAGATTTTTATTCCAGATTTTGCTTAGATTCTGTGCTACATTTCTGAAGACATAGAGTGTTCTGTTCAAGTTATTTCATATTTAATGAAGCAGACAGTGTTGTTTTGAAAGCATTGATTTGATTTGGAGTTAGATTCCGTCAGGTGGTAGAGGGCCCCTGCCTCTTGCATGGATTTATTTGCGTAATTTAGATAAGTATTCTAGCCACCTTTACGTTTTTGAATTTGAATTAGTAGTTTTTTTCATTAGCTACTGTGGTTATACTCATTCTAAAAACTCTTCCAAAAGAAGAAGCTTTTCCAAAAGATTATAATGATGAATGGGAAATGGCTATAGTATTGTAGGATTAGAAGTTGAATTCATAGTTGCTTTTATTAGTTACTGTAGTTATACTCATTCTAACTCTTCCAAAAGAAGAAGCTCTTCCAAAAGATTATAATGATGAATGGGAAATGGCTATAGTATGGTAGGATTTAATAGTAGTCTCTTTTATTCACCATCACAGCGATACTTATGCTCAGCACTCTTCCACAAGAAGAAGCTCTTCCAAAAAATCCTTATATTGTCTTAAGCATGATTGTGATCTTGAACGTTTTAGTTGTGTGTTTTCACTAAGTACCATAGTAGTTCTTGCTCTTAAACACTTGTCAAAAATATCATAATGATGGGTAGGAGATGGCTATGATATCTTAGTTTTTCATTGCTTTCAGTCTTTATGTTTGAATTTTCACTCAATTACACAGTCAGGATTGTTCTAAAAACTCTTCCAAAAGAAGAAACTCTTCCAAAATACCAATCATGATGGACAAACAGACTGTATAATTCCATAGAATAATGCATGATAGCTTAGTTAGGATGCTCCGGAGTTTAATTGCACTTAATTAATGCTCATTTGTTTGGTTTTAAGTTTGATAATGACTTGTAGTTCAGCTCTGTTTTAGACTAGTGACATCTTAAGTTCAGTTTTAGCTTAATTCATTGCATTTTCACTCCACATTCAGTTGTCATTCACTGCACATTAGATTATTTCAGTTGTTAAGATTAACAAAATAGCCTTCATTATTTACAAACCTCTTCTTGTTCTAAAATCTATAATTTATTCATAACCACATGAACAGAAGACAATATCATTTTAAGGCCTGAAGTACCTCTGCAATTTCCTTATCATTTCATAAACAGAGCCCTCCCTCAAAAGACTACTTTGAAAAGAAATCAATAACTCTTGAGCAAGGTTTTGTGACATTCAATTAAATTGCAGAATAGAGTTAGGAACTAGTCCTAGAATAGAAGATCTTATGATGGTATAAATATTTTATTCCAAATATGCTTTAAAAAATCTCTAATCAAGGATGAAATGTTGCATCGTTATAATTTAGTTGTTCAGACTGTTTAGTTAGGAGGATTTGCATATTTAGTTGATCATTTCTCAAGTTTAGTTTGTGTTTTGAATCATTTGCTTAAAAGTCATTATCAAGCTTTGCTTTTGCTTAGTCATAGTTTAGATTTGATTCTACTTCAGTGTTTGCAATTGCATTTGTCATTTGTCATCAACTAATTAGGCTTCATTCTGTTTTTAATCACCAGCTCCTTTCCATTAGCTTTCTAGTCATCTTTCTTGTGAACATAAAACCACCAAAAGACCAAAAACATCACAAAACACTACACACAACGCATTAAGAAACAAACACCTAGGTACATACAGTACACTTCACTTCAGAAGTTTACCAACCCTGGTTGACAATTAAATGAGCTTAATTTAGGAGACTAGATTAAGACCAAACATTTTGGCGCCGTTGCCGGGGAAGTGAAAACTAGGTAACCTTTGTTTCTTAGCATCCAAAAACAATTATATGCATAGGGAGAGAGATTCAAGGGGAAGATTTATAAGCAGCAGAGGCAGAAGTTTGATTTCTAGAACACCACTTGTTTCATCTAGATCCAAAGCTAGTACACCTTCAACTCATACCCATATTCCATCCTCTCTTGATCCTGGACTTCTAGAAGACCTGAAATCAGATATTCCATTAGAGAAACCTTCCACTTCATCCACTGAACCTGCCATAGAAGAAGATCTAAAAACTCTTGTTAGGCACACAAACCTTTCCACTTGCACAGGAGAGTCAACCATGGCAGAAGAAGGAGGAGGAGGAGTTTTTAATGGAGAAAACACACTATTTGGAGGTAGAGGTAGAGGTAGAGGAGAAGGAGGTAGAGGAGAAGGAGGTAGAGGTGCAAATGGAGGAAGAGGTAGAATAGGAAGCTCTTTTGGGTTCCCTATAATTGATGAAGAAACTAATACAACCATGAAAAACATTTCACCCTCTGTCCTTCCAAACTTCTATGGACTTAAAACTGAAGATCCTGAAACCTTCTTATTCGAATTTGAAGTGTTGTGTATAACTTATGACTACTTAGAAGATGCTCAAAAACTGAAATTATTTCCTTCAACTTTGAAGGGAGCAGCAGTGAAGTGGTTTATGAGTCTAATCAGTAGTTCTATTAGAACATGGGAAGATATGAAACAAGCATTCCTAGAGAGATATTTGGATTATTGTATGCCGGTTAATCATAAGGAAGAAGTGTTCAAGATGTTACAAAAAGAAGATGAAAATTTGGAAGATTTGTTGGAGAGATTTAATTACAACATAAAAAGGGCAAAAATGGAAAACCTAGATCAAGACACCTTAAAAGCTCTTTTGTTGAAAACAATTAGGGATGAATGGCTGGATATCCTTAACATGATGGGAAAAGGGGATATATCACAACTCACATTACCTGAAATATCTGAGTTATGTATCAACCTTTCCAGAGGGAAATCCAAAACTGTCAAAGGTCCAAGAGATCCTGCTCTTGCAAGGGCAAGTAAATCTGCTTCTGGGACAGTAAGTAGATCAGAAATAGGACACATGCTTGATGATTTTAAATTTGACATCTTAGGGAGTCTTAGTGAACAAATAGACACCCTCAAGATACAAAACAAGCAAACGGCTGAATCTGATGCCTTGTTAATCTTTTGTCCCAAATGTAGGAAGAAACATGCCTTGAGAGAGTGTCCTCTAGATGTAAAAGTTGTAGAAACCTGTGTTATTTGTTCTGAGAAACATGAGACCAAGAATTGTCCTTCTCTTCCTGGTCTCAAGGCTGTTTTTCAAGAGGAAACTCCTACAGACTCCACAGAATCTCTTAACTTTGTATCTAGAAGACCTTGGCAGGGACCTCAGACACAAGGATTCCATGATCAAATGTATAATCAATCTCCACCTTGGAATTCTTGGCAGCAACCTTGGCCCCAATTTCAAAATCAATCGCAATCTTGGGCACAAGGAATACAAAGTCCCTATGGAAGATACTCTCCATATTATCAGTATCCACCATCCTATCCACCATATCCACATTTTTATCCTCAAAATCCTCAACAAAATTTTCCTCAAAATTTTCAACAAAATCCTCAACAACATCATCAGAACCAACCACATCAAAATCAACCACTTTCATTACCATTCCCTCAAAAATCAAATCAATTGCCTACTCAACCCATACCAAACCCCAATAATAAAAATCCTCAGAACACATACATGATAGAAGGCCAACAGTTTCCAACTTATTTAATTACTCCTCTAGACCTTAGTGATGTTCAACTTAGGTCTGGAAGGATACTTGAAAAGAGGAAACCTTCTATGATCATACAAGAACAAGATAATTCTGAGGAAGACTCCCTACGGGTGAATAAAATTCTTGAGGAAGACACATCCTTTCAAGACCCAAACACTGAAAAACTAAAACAAAAAGATTCAATAAATCCAACTCCTGTATTAGAGCAACCATCCACATCTACTTCTATACCTCCTTTTCCGGAAAGATTACAAATTGATAGAGGTGTAGAAAAACAAATCATGGTGCCTAATTATGATTTCTTAGATGAATTGAGAAATGTTTGCATTAAAATTCCATTATTGCAAGCCATCAAGGAAATCCCAATTTTAGCCAAAAAAATAAAGGAGTTGAGTATGAAGACAACAAGAAAAATAATAAGAGAAACCAAGAAAATTCAACTGGTAGGACAAATAGCAGACATTATGATGGGCAAGATTACTATTCCAAAGTATCTTGACCCAGGAAATCCAGTTGTCAAAATTCACATCAATGGAATTGAAATTCAAAACACACTCATTGATTTAGGAGCAGCAATAAATATCATGAGTAGACAAATCATGGACAAACTGAAACTTCCTAATCTTCTCTTTACACCTACACTATTACAATTAGTGGATAGATATGTGATCAAACCATATGGGGTAATAGAAGACATTCCAGTGTCCCTAGATTCTTGGGAATACCTTGTGGATTTCATGATCCTAACTCCTAAGAATAATCTAGGAGGCCATCCTGTTATATTAGGAAGACCTTGGTTGGCTACAGCTGATGCTTTTATTAGTTGTAGGTTCGGTGATATGTATATCTCTAATGGTAGTTCAACTAAGAAATTCACTTTATATCCTCCAGCTAGGACAATTACAGATCTAGATGACACTCAATGGATAGAGGATGAAGAAGATTTACAACCACTCTTCACAATTTCAGAAATTAATGAAGATAATCAAATTTTGAATACTCCAGAAAATTTTGAATCCTCTCCAAAACACAAACATGAATCATTTCAAGAGGGATCCAATATTGAGTTTTTGTCATCTAGGCAGATGTCTCTTCATTCTATGGACAAATTTGGCAGCTCTAAAAGTGAAAATTTTCCAGGCAAAACTTTGAACATAAACAAGAACCTAGAAAAATCTCAACAAGAAGAGTTAGTCAAAGTATTACAGAGACATTCTTCTGCATATGCATGGGAATACACTGACATGAAAGGGATAAGCCCCAAGACTTGTACTCATCACATCTATATAGAGGCAAATTTCAAACCAATGAGACAACCTCAAAGACGGATGAATCCAAATCTTAGGGAAATTGTTAAAGAGGAATTGCAAAAATTGTTAAATGTTAATTTCATCTATCCTATTTCAGATAGTCAGTGGGTTTCTCCTTTGGTAATTGTGCCAAATAAAAATGGAAAATGGAGGGTGTGTGTTGACTACCGAGAACTGAATAAAGCTACTCTTAAAGACCATTTTCCTTTACCTTTCATAGATCAAGTATTAGATACATTAGCAGGTCAAAAGTACTTTTCATTCCTGGATGGATTTAGTGGTTACAATCAAATCCAAGTAGCACTTGAAGACCAAGATAAAACCACATTTACTTGTCCTTGGGGTACCTATGCCTACCGAGTATTGCCATTTGGATTATGCAATGCACCTGCAACATTCCAAAGGGCAATATTAGGAATTTTTTCTGATCTAATACATGACTGTGTAGAGGTGTACATGGATGATTTCACAGTTTATGGGGACACATTTGAAGAGGCTTTAGAAAACTTGGAAAAAGTCTTAAAAGATGTCAAGAAGCAAACCTTTCACTTAGTCATGAAAAATGTTTTATGATGTTTACTGAAGGTATTGTTTTAGGGCACCACATTTCAGGGGATGGGATTAGAGTTGATGAGGCAAAAGTTGAAGTCATTTATAACCTATCCATTCCAAGTTGTCAAAGAGATGTTAGAAGTTTTCTAGGATTTACAGGGTATTATCGGAGATTTATAGAAAACTTCACCAAAATAACATCTCCACTCTTCAAATTACTCACCAAAGATTGTGAATTTAAGTGGACTTCTGATTGCCAGTTAGCTTTTGAAACCCTGAAAACCAAAATTTCTGAAGCACCTATATTAAGGGGACCTAACTGGAAGTTACCTTTTCATATCTCGACAGATGCTTCCGATACAGCTCTAGGAGCAGTATTGGGGCATAAAGACTTGATTCCCAATGCCATCTATTATACCAGTAAAAATTTGACTCCTGCAGAGTTAAACTATACTGTAACTGAAAAAGAGTTTTTAGCTGTTGTTCATGCCATAAAAAAATTTAGACACTATATAACAGGCTATGAATTTTTTTTTCACACTGATCATTTTGCAATTAGATATTTAGTGAACAAATCAATCACTAATGGCAGAGTGATAAGATGGTTATTGCTCTTACAAGAATTCAACATTACTATTATAGATAGGCCTGGAAAACAAAACACAGTGGCTGATTTCCTATCTAGACTCCAAAATATCAAAGATGACACTCCAGTTGAAGATCAATTTCCTGATGAATATCTTTTTGCAATCTCTACTCAAACTCCATGGTTTGCTGATATTGCTAATTATTTAGTTTCAGGAAAATTTCCTTCGATTATGAATGCAAGGGATAAAAGAAAAATCATTAATGATAGTGCAAAATATTCATGGGTTGCTAATGCGTTGTAAAAGACAGGTCCAGATTTGATCATTAGAAGGTGTGTTCGTGAAGATGAGATGCCTGAGATTCTCAAGGCATGTCATGATGAACCTTGTGGCAGACACTTTGCAGATAAGAGGAAAGCCTATAAGATCCTTAATTTAGGATATTATTGGCCATCTTTGTTTAAATATGCTAAGGAGTATGTCAAAAGGTGTGACAGTTGCCAAAGGGTAGGGAAACCTTCTCCTTCAGGTGAGATGCCATTACAACCTCAGGTACACATTGAACCTTTTGAAAAATGATCTTTGGATTTTGTAGGACCTATTATTCCTCCATCAAGACAAAAGAAATATATATTATTTTGCACTGATTATGTTACTAAATGGGTAGAAGCTAAGCCATTACTTGTTGCTAATGAATCATCTGTAGTTACTTTTCTTTTTGAGGATATTTTTACTCGTTTTGGTGTCCCAAGGGAAATTGTTACAGATCAAGGAGCTCAATTTACATCAAGGCTAGTGGAGCAAATGATGGAGAGATACAAAATCAGGCATAGAAAAACTACTCCTTATCATCCACAAGCAAATGGTCAAGTGGAATCTACTAATAAGGTCATTGAAGGAATCCTAACAAAGACTGTTCATTTACATAGAAGAGATTGGGTAGATAGGCTTCCTGAAGCCTTGTGGGCCTATAGAACTACATGGAGAAACACAACAGGTCATACTCCTTATGAGCTTGTATATGGAAAGCAATTTTTGTTTCCCATAGAGTTCCAAATTCAAACCTTCAAAATGGCAGTTCAGCTAGGACTTGATTTAATGGAGGCACAAAAGCATAGACTGGAGCAAATTAATGAATTGGATGAGATCAGACAAGATGCAGTTCAGAAAACAAGTCTAGTCCAACAGCAAAGGGCTAGATGGCATGACAAGTACATCAAAGAAAAGAAATTTAAAGAGGGTGATTGGGCTCTCTTGTTTGATTCAAAATTCAAGGATTTTCAAGGGAAATTTCAGACACATTGGCTTGGGCCATATGAAATTGTTCGAATTTTTGATAATGGGGCAGTAAAAATCAGAACTATAGATGAAGAAGATGTCACTTTTCTTGTGAATGGTCATAGATTGAAGCTATATCATAAACCACTCTCAAGAGAAGAGTTTGTCAAGAAGTTCCAAGAAAGAAATGATGTGAATTTAATGAAGAAGAGTTTCTCTTCTTCATCAACTTGATTAAATTTTCTGAAGCATTTCTCTTTGATAAAAAAAAATAATAAAAAAATAAAATAAAATAAAATAAAATAAAAAAAAAAAGGTATAAACATGAAAACCAATCATTTATTGGCATGTTTATACAGAAAAGATAGGGTGAAAATCAGAGTCTCTCTGACACTCTAACTTTTACCATTTTTGTTTTTACAAGTAGCTGTTACAAAAATCATAAGTTCAGATCCATAGTGCTTATGATCCATCTCATTTCATTTCATTCCATTCACTTATCCATCCATACTCCATTTCATTCATTTCATTCATACTCTACTTCATTCCATGTTTCATTCATCTCATTCCATCCTCCATCCATCTCATTTTCATGTCAAAATTTCAAGTTTGATGTCTTGCTTAAATGAATAAAACATGTCAAGGATTGCAGGGCAGTTCTTATGTTCTTTCACTCCATTTCATAAACTGAATCCATTCCATTTCATCATCCACTTCATATACATCATGTCTCATCATCCATCTTCATTCATACCATATAACATTTCACCTATATTCTAAAAACACTCCATTCCATGATCAAAATGCTCTACAGGTACATTCTGCAGCTTAACAGACATTCTGCAGCTGATCAACCTTTCCGCAGCTAGCCAGACATTCCGCAGCTACAAATCCTGAAGGCATTGATCAGCAGACATTAGAATTGCAACAAAATGATCCAGTGTATCCATGAATAAGAAACATCAAGAAGAATTATGAAGACTCTTCCAAAGGAGAACAAAGAAGACAAAGACTACAAAAATCAAATGAAAAGCAGAGGTAACAAGTTTAGATTATAATGGCATTTCATAAAGTTTAGCATAGTTTTAGTTATGGATTGTTTGAAAAGGTTGTTTTAATTATTTTTATTGATCATGACCAATAAACCCTCCACAAACTTTGGATTAAAATCTCTCATTTCAAATTTCATGCCCGACACCATTTAAGCAGTTCAAATGGTCGAAGTGTTTGAATTCTTCACGTAACCCAACCAATTCATTCAATGATGATTCTCTTTTCCGTTGTAAAAATATCCGTCGTCTCTTCAATCATTAATTCATTTCCTCCACCTCACTCCATTACCTCATTCCGTGACCACTGCCATCACTCCATTCTGTAGCCGGTACTTCATTCCGCAAACAGAAATATCCTTATCACCGAGAGCAGAGCAAAAGGGTATATCAGTTTGAATATCGAAGCACTATCACCATGGACAGAGATTGAGCATTATCACTGTAAACGTAGAGGTATAGCATTGAGCATTATCACTGTAAACGCAGAGGTATAGCAGTGAAGAATTTGAAACCATTTGTTACCGAGAGACAGAGGTATAGCAGTGAAGAATTTGAAGCCATTTGTTACCAAAAGACAGATATATAGAAGTGAGAGAATTTGAAGCTATTTTCCACCGAGAGATAGAGGTATAGTAGTGTGGGAATTTGAAGCCATTGCTCACTGTCAAGCAGAGGCATATCAGTCCAAAATTTCATTGAGAAACAGAGGCATATCAGCTCGAAGTTTGAAGTTGTTTTCATTGTCAACCAGAGGCATATCAGTCCGAAATTTGAAGCTGTTGTCACTGTCAATCAAAGGTATATCATTCCAAAGTTTGAAAGCTGTTGTCACTATCAACCAGAGGTATATCATTCTGAAATTTGAAGCCATTTTCATTTAGAACTTGAAGCCATTTCAATTCAAAGGTGAAAGTTATTGTTTCTGTGGGTAGAAGAGTGTTAATCTGAACATTGAAGAAGAAATTATGGGTTTCATTGTAAGAACTGAACCATGGGGTTCAAAATACTTAGAAGGCTACCCTCAATGTAAAGAAATGTTGCAACATATAGGATGGCTTCAATTTTTGGAGAAATTTAATGGCTTCCACAAGGAAGTCACTAAAACATTTGCAAGATCATTTCAAGGAACTGAAGTTGAAGTGGGAGATGTCAAATTTACTGTCACTGAAGTTTTCATTGCAGAAGCTACGGGGTTGCTAAAAAATGGAGAGAGATGGTTCAAAAATAGAGAATTCCACAATGAATCCTGGAAGAAAATTCTAAAATCACCAGGTATGGATGTCACTGTATTTAAGAAAGGAATTCCAAGTTCTGCATTAAAAAATAAATGGAGAAACATACTACTTCTTCTGCAAAAATTTATTACATGTGAGGGTAGATATGGCACATTTTATGTCTACCACATTAGACTGATAATGCATTTTCTAGGGGAAGACTTAAACTTACCTTATTTCTTGCTTCAAAGCTTGAAAAAGATGGCTTCCTGTGTTCAAAGAAGGGTTCAATTTTTAGAGACAACTTTATATCATCATGGTTTGGTTAAAATTTTGATTGAACATCATTTAACCAAAACAAATGATACATGGGACAATTTCTTGATAATAAATCATTTTGAAGAGCCAAAAGAACCCTCACCGGAACCACAGCCTACAAGGAGAAGTAGAAAATGGAGAGCCTCAAAAGTTGAAATTGACAAAACAGTCCAAGAATGTAGTGAGGAAATCATCTCAGAGAAGTTGACTAAAATCAAGAGACAAATTAAGAAAGAAAAAGTAATCAGGAAATTTGCCATGGAGAAAGGAGAGGGATCTTCTCAGCCTAGAAGAAGCCACAGACTAAAGGGGAAACTAAGGAAAACTCAAATCAAACAAACAGGGGTGATTAATATAGAAGATGAGGAAACATCCATTGAAGAATATGTTGAAGAGGATTTTAATGAAGGAACCCCTGAAATTGACCCTACTCAACAAGAAATTTATGACTATGTGGAAACTTTGGAAAGGAGAGCTTCAGAAAGCAGAGAGAGAACCCCTAGTCCTCCATTGTCTGAAATAGATGTATTAAGAAGGGATAGGTATGAGTTGGAGATACTTAATAGACACATCAAAAATGAGAATGAAATTCTCAAAGATCAAGTCAAGCTCAAAACTCATATGAACTCAACCTTATCCCTACATATAGACAAAGTGGAAAAGACCAATGAAAAGTTGAAGCAAAGGAACAAGAAGCTAATCAGGGCACTTACCAACCTAAGGTTCAAACTTGTTATCAAAAAACCCAGAAGATCTTTAGCTTCCAGAAAAAGGAGAAGGAGAGGATTAGATGTTCTTGCAGAAGCCTCTGAGTTCATAGGATAATTTGCATGAGGACATGCAAGGAGACAGCAGTGGGGGTATGTTGAGCCTCAAAATTGTGCTTTCTTTCATCTTATTTTACCTCATTTTCCTTTTTCCATTGCTATCCTAGACCCAATTGATCAATGAATTTAGTTAAAATTACTTTTAGAATGATTAACATGACTGACTTGCTAAGTTTTATGATTTTTGTCATTGTAATGCATTTTGGCCGGAACTAGTACAACGATCTGGAACATTACAGTAGCTAACGACGATTTTTCTTGCGGTCTTCCGTTTAGTGTATGTTCAGGTAGCCTCAAAAGAAAAACCGCATATGGGCATATTCCACGTCATGTCTACATAGTTCATTGCTCACCATGGAAGGAAGAAACGAATTACGACCATAACCAATTTGGCTGGGAACACATTTGGAAGGCAAACTTCTGTAGGACTATCTGAGTCCAGGATGTCTTTTTCCTTTTTACGCAGCCACTTCAAGAGTCCTAATGTGATTCCGATAAGGAAAGACAATGTTCCTGAAATTTTTGCAAGTCTTGTTATTTACATTTTTTATATAAACACTTGGGAAACCGAGAGCTAGGCTAGATTTTTATTCCAGATTTTGTTTAGATTCTGTGCTACATTTCTGAAGACGCAGAGTGTTCTGTTAAATTTATTTCATCTTTAATGAAGCAGACAATGTTGTTTTGAAAGCGTTGATTTGATTTGGAGTTAGATTCCGTCAGGTGGTAGAGGGCCCCTGCCTCTTGCACGGATTTATTTGCGTAATTTAGATAAGTATTCTAGCCGCCTTTACGTTTTTGAATTTGAATTAGTAGTTGTTTTCATTAGCTACTGTGGTTATACTCATTCTAAAAACTCTTCCAAAAGAAGAAGCTTTTCCAAAATATTATAATGATGAATGGGAAATGGCTATAGTATTGTAGGATTAGAAATTGAATTCATAGTTGCTTTTATTAGTTACTGTAGTTATACTCATTCTAAATCTTCCAAAAGAAGAAGCTCTTCCAAAAGATTATAATGATGAATGGGAAATGGCTATAGTATGGTAGGATTTAATATTAGTCTCTTTTATTCACCATCACAGTGATACTTATGCTCAACACTCTTCCACAAGAAGAAGCTCTTCCAAAAAATCCTTATACTGTCTTAAGCATGATTGTGATCTTGAATGTTTTAGTTGTGTGTTTTCACTAAGTACCATAGTAGTTCTTGCTCTTAAACGCTTGTCAAAAATATCATAATGATGGGTAGGAGATGGCTATGATATCTTAGTTTTTCATTGCTTTCAGTCTTTATGTTTGAATTTGCACTCAATTACACAGTCAGGATTGTTCTAAAAACTCTTCCAAAAGAAGGAACTCTTCCAAAATACCAATCATGATGGAAAAACAGACTGTATAATTCCATAGAATAATGCATGATAGCTTAGTTAAGATGCTCCGGAGTTTAATTGCACTTAATTCATGCTCAGTTGTTTGGTTTTAAGTTTGATAATGACTTGTAGTTCAGCTCTGTTTTAGACTAGTGACATCTTAAGTTCAGTTTTAGCTTAATTCATTGCATTTTCACTCCACATTCAGTTGTCATTCACTGCACATTAGATTACTTCAGTTGTTAAGATTAACAAAACAGCCTTCATTATTTACAAACCTCTTCTTGTTCTAAAATCTATAATTGCTTCATAACCACATGAACAGAAGACAATATCATTTTAAGGCCTGAAGTACCTCTGCAATTTCCTTATCATTTCATAAACAGAGCCCTCCCTCAAAATACTACTTTGAAAAGAAATCAATAACTCTTGAGCAAGGTTTTGTGACATTCAATTAAATTGCAGAATAGAGTTAGGAACTAGTCCTAGAATAGAAGATCTTATGATGGTATAAATGTTTTATTCCAAATATGCTTTAACAAATCTCTAATCAAGGATGAAATGTTGCATCATTATAAGTTAGTTGTTCAGACTGTTTAGTTAGGAGGATTTGCATATTTAGTTGATCATTTCTCAAGTTTAGTTTGTGTTTTGAATCATTTGCTTAAAATTCATTATCAAGCTTTGCTTTTGCTTAGTCATAGTTTAGATTTGATTCTACTTCAATGTTTGCAATTGCATTTGTCATTTGTCATCAACTAATTAGGCTTCATTCTGTTTTTAATCACCAGCTCCTTTCCATTAGCTTTCTAGTCATCTTTCTTGTGAACATAAAACCACCAAAATACCAAAAACATCACAAAACACTACACACAACGCATTAAGAAACAAACACCTAGGTACAGACAATACACTTCACTTCAGCAGTTTACCAACCCTGGTTGACAATTAAATGAGCTCAATTTAGGAGACTAGATTGAGACCAAACACATGGTAAAATTGTTCAAAGGCCTTCCGAAGGACTATAAACAGAGGTACGTAGATCTGTTCAAACAATTTGAGGATGTATTTTCCTGGTCATATGATGACCTGAAGACTTGTGATAAGAGTATTATTCAGCATAAAATTCCATTGAAAGAGGGAGTCAAACCACATAAACAAAAACTTCGACAAATAAATCCATTGTTATTGGCCCCGATTGAAAAGGAGGTAAAGAAATTGCTGCAAGCTAAAATAATTGTTCCTCTCAGATATTCTGATTGGGTTTCTGTTGTAGCCGCTACAACACCACCCAAAATTTTGGGTATATTTAAAATTTCGGGTCCCCCTATTCCGCTTAGTCGTTAAGGTATTTCATCGAACCTGCAGTCAGTGACATCCCAGCGACCTATTCCCAACCCCTCATGAGTTGTCTTGCCATCATGATCAGATGTCGTCATTGCAATCACGCCATATGCGGGAGGGATCATCTGGCATACGATCGAACACTCTTATCGCAGTCGCGTCATGTGTAATGAGATTTCCATGCATACTTTCAAATGGGAAACTTTTGTATATTAACAATTAAAGGCCCTGTCGCCGTAGGTCATTAAGCATGTGGTTTGAGTACCTCTGTTACATTTTCTAGTCTCATATGTTTTATCTGTGGTCACTATTATCAAAGAATAATTATGATGTCGTAATGTTCCACACAGGTCGACCCCACGGGTGACAAACTCCTCAGTCGTATCACGACATCGAGGGTAATAAAATTGGGCTCAACGATGAGGCCAAAGTTGCAGAACAGGGGAGGATGAGGAGCAAGTAATCAGTACTGTTAAAGGGAGGATAGTGTGATACATGTTGATCAGAGAGAACCTTTTATGTCAATGATACAAAGGCTTCCTTCACTCGATGGGTGCAAGCAAAGGAAAATATTTCGCCACTTCGATGAATCTAGTCTGAAGTATAGCCCGGTGAACAAGGCCGACTTAGAAGATCTCCCTAGAGAATGACAATCTCATATGGGTGTGGCAAGTCGATAGCAGAGTTTCAAATATGGAAGCGCACCTTCGAAGAAGCAACATCTGTTAATCTTCATATACATACTGTGGAATTATTTAGGTTGCAAAGAGTACATGTGGAGGAATGAAAGGGCCTTAAAACCCTAGTCTCCTTTGCTCCTACATGTCCATAAAGATTGTCTATACGAAACTATTAGAGATGGAGAATTTCAAATTGAACCTAGAAGGTTATGTTTATGCATACACTTTTGGTAGCTAGGCACATTGACGCATACGCAAAGAGAGCCTTCGAAACCACGAGATAGAAAGGGTTAATATTAAAAGGGCCATCAATGTGGCTTGAGAAGTATATTTCGACTCTCGGTCTTTCAAAATGAGAAGCCTTCGTATTATGAGGAAAAGTAAATGATCAAATTAAAACTAGGCTCGGAAGCACATTGTTTTAAAAGCATAAGTTATCTTGGAGAAAAACTCAATAATAACATTATAAAGGGCGCAAGGTGATGTTTTATATTTAAGGCCAAAACGCAAAGCAATTTAGTTTGAAAACCATGTAATATGGTGGATCACAACCATATGAAAACTCATGACCATTGGGCTCAAATAATTCTATGGTGCATTTTTGATCTATGTTAAAACGTGTTGAACGAATATCTAATGTTCAAGGTTTATTTGTAAAATGTGGAGCGGGCGCAAAGGTTCAACAAATGGTGGTCAACTTTAAAGATTAAAATGGTGGATTAGAACTGTATTAAAACACGTAGCATGGAGCCAAATGTTCGATATTTACGTTGCAATGGAGCCAAAAGTAAATGTTATACGTGGCGGTCAACGTTTCAATCGTGGTAAAATGGGGCGGATATATAATGGTCATGTCATGTTTAAACATGATACAAAATATTTTAAACCATAGTGGAAAATTTGTAACATAGCGCGTGATAGTCAAAATGCACGAGTGAGATTTTCATGTAGCTGTCCCAAAGTCCGCATGGCAACCAACATCAAAGACCATGCGGTGAACGTTTGGAGCGGTCAATCTTTCAACGAAAACCATGGAGCAGAACGCGACAACACATGTAGAGCTGCAGGTTAATAAAGCCACGATGGCATATATAACAGCTACATCGCAGACCAGTCAAAAGAAACGCCAAGGTTTTAAAATTACGATCCAGGACCATTTTTTAAACGGTGAAGTGTTACGTTTCGCTGGAGGGAGTAATAATCTGCATGATTGCAAAATCAGAAAATGCCATAATCAGTGCCACAATGATCTTCCACGCGTCCACGGCGAGCTGGACAAAATGAGTCCATATTTTGCATGCCGCGTTACATGGACTAAAGTTTCCCATGCATGCTGCCATGCATGAACTCAACTATGCTGCTATACCCAAAACAGAGGTTTCTAATCGGTGAAGTCGCTGACATACTCTTTTTCAGGAATCGTTCATTCTGCATTAGCAGTAAAGCCCGACATGCAAGGAGCTGACGCCCTTCTGAGCTGCTCAGCTCTGGCATGCAGTAATAAAGTTAAGCTTGGTCGATTTTTAGTGTAGGAAAGAGATTGAATTCCTTTGATGTTGGTTGTGTTAGCACAACAAAAAAAACCTGAGTCAATTTTCGCCCTCTACAATATGTTACGCTGAGTTCAATCTACGCGCCTCCTAAATTCAAAGCCTTTTGACTAGTAATTCCAACGCCTTGATGCAGACGGTCACTTGCTGCAAGCTGGAGTCATTTGCATTGGAATGTAATGAAAATTTTGGCAGTCGATCATCCTGGGAGGCGAAAGAAGATTTAGTACAGTGCATTGGCACAATGCCCTCTCCAACAGATCATGCTCTTTACTGGCCACCGAAGGATTGCATATCGTGAGGTATGGGAGCACAGCGCATGGCAGAGAATGTCTACATATAAAAGGTTATAATGATTTGTTTTAGCACCTTCGTACGATTCAAGGTTGGGCAAAATAACTACATCACAGGGTGTTTGATAGCAAACCTAGCATCTCTACATATGAAGAACAATGCATCTTTAACACCTCATTGTGAAAGAAATCAGTTAAACCAATGAATTGATGCCCATATGATGAAGGAAAGGGCTGAAAGTAATTAGCTATGACGAGGCCTGTCACAGCCCCGAAAAAATTTGGGGGGGGTCGTGCATCATAACCTGTCTCAGCACATAGCAGTGCATGGGAGCTCCCGGGCTTCGGTGGTCTCCATTGAAAATTGTTAAAGACTAGCTATACGTGCCTTCAAGCATTCTTTTGCGACAGTGGGGGAATACATAGTAAATATGCACGATCGTTCATATATTGCCTTCAGAACAGGACTATACAGGGGTCCAAGAGAACCTTTAAAAGCTCCCAATTTTATGTGTCAATATACCTTTTATGCATCTACGATTATTATTTATTACTTCCTCAACATGCATAAAATGTTTGTATGCATGAGGCTGATTTAACAGGTTACACATGGCTGATTTAATTCGCTTATCTGCAGGTTATATGAGAAGATGCTGATTTACTCTGTTGTCTTGCAGATAATAAAGGGAAATAGTAATGCCCATCCAAATTAAGAGAACTTCTAGCTCTCTCCGGAGGATGCGAAGCTCGGTTTCAAATCAACCGCAAAACCTTGTGTTATGTGAATGTTCAACATCACCGGCAGATAGAAGTTGTTGCCTCACCATGGCGAAGGCTAAGGCTGGCCTCCGAAGAACAAGGTTATGAGATCGCTGAAAGAGAAATGCAGAAGGGATGATCGAAGGTCTAAGGTCACGAACTTTCTCAGGTCACCGAGTCGCATAGTCGCACTCCGTGTTAAAAGTCTAACAGCGCGACCCAGCGACCCAACGACCTAGTCGCAAGGTTGCAAGGTCGCATATCCTTGGTTTTGCTGCCTTTTGCGACCCCGAAACCCAGTGACCTAGTCGCAAGGTCGCAAGGTCGCATTCCTTCATTTTTCCTCCATTTTGCGACCCCGTGACCCAGCGACCTAGTCGCAAGGTTGCAAGGTCTCATTCCTTCATTTTTCCTCTGTTTTGCGACCCC
Organism: Pinus albicaulis; assembly: GCA_034641835.2. Classification (NCBI taxonomy): domain Eukaryota; kingdom Viridiplantae; phylum Streptophyta; class Pinopsida; order Pinales; family Pinaceae; genus Pinus; species Pinus albicaulis. The sequence goes on from JAXQQM020084311.1 coordinate 76,750, forward strand.
GCGACCCAGTGACCTAGTCGTAAGGTCGCAAGGTCACATATCCTTGGTTTTGCTGCCTTTTGCAACCCCGCGACCCAGTGACCTAGTCGCAAGGTCGCAAGGTCGCAATCTCTCATTTTCTTACAACTTACGACCCCACGACCCAGTCAGGTCGTAGGTCACAACAACAGCTTAGGTTGTAGGTCGCAAGGCAGCCCAACGGTCAGGAAGATGAAAGGTCAAGGAAGCCCAAAGGGTAGGTTTTGCATTATAAATACTCCTTCGAGAGCTTGTAAACGGGGCTTTTGGTTTGGGACTCGAATTGAATATATTGTATTACCAAAGGAGTACACATCGAAACATGAATACAAGCATTTTAAAAAACTCCCTATGGACCTGATGTGTTTTGCTGTGCGAACACTATGTGTATTTCATTGTACAGTTTCAAACATCCTATGATTAATGAAACTGCACTCTTCATGTCATCATTTATGCATCATGGCTATCTGTGTTGTGTCAATGATGTTCAGTTTACCATCAGCTCTCTTAATGAATGTTAATGAACTATTTTATTAGCATTTCGTTTTGTCTTTCAGAAAGTAAAGGGGAATCTCGCCATAAAGAACTATTTCTTTTGTGGTCAGATACCTTACAAGCATAACCCAAAAGATGTGTTGCTAACGACATCTCCTTCGGCGTGTATGCTTTATTAATTGTCCCGCTACGCATAGTGTTATATACGTGTTTAATGCATCAATCATATGTCTTGTATCAGTTGATTAGGTGTGTATCCACTGTTTTATAGAGTTTAAGCGAGGCCTAAAGCAAAGAAGAAATCAGTGGTAGTCGGACCCACACCCCGGACGGGATCCCTATTCCGAACGGTTCAAGGTCTAATTGGGACCTTTTACCAGGGAGATCCCCTGCTGTTGGCCGGACAGATTTTCCCGTCAACAGTTTCCAATCTGGTACCAGTCCGAAAGAATAATGGAGAGATAAGGCTGTGTGTAGACTTCAGGAACTTGAATAGGGCTTCATTGAAGGATAATTATCCTTTGCCGAAGATGGATTTTTTCTTGCAAAAAGTAACTGGAGCGTACAGGTTATCAATGGTAGATGGTTTTTCAGGATATAACCAGGTTGCTGTGGAGAAGGAAGATCAAAAGAAAATTGCTTTCACTACACCCTAGGGTACAGTAATGTATGCCAGGATGCCATTCGTCTTAATGAATGCATGGGCCACATTCCAAAGAGCAATGGATATTGCATTTGTAGTAGATAACTTTCTGGTTGTTTATCTCGATGATGTCACCATTTTTTCAAACTCTGATGAAGAACATCTACATCATTTACAAAAATCCTTCTTGAAATGTAGAAAATATGGATTATCGCTGAATCCTAAAAATTGTTTGTTAGCTCTGGAGGAGGATAAAATGCTGGGAAATATTGTTTCTAAACAATGAGTGAAGATTGATCCAGCGAGAGTCGAAGCAATACAGTCAATTCCATTGCCCAGAAGTAAGAAAGATATTCAGAGATTCCTTGGGAAAATTAATTTTCTGAGAATATTTGTTCCTAATTACGCAGAGATTGTCAAGAAAATAACAGACATGTTGAAAAAGGATGCAGAGGTGAAGTGGGACAAAGAAGAAAGAGAATATTTTCAAAGAATTAAAGAAGCTCTAAAGGAAGCACATGTTCTAATAAGTCCAGATTATCTGAAGCCATTTCAAATTTTCTCATTTGTGTCTTCCTCAAAAATTGTTGCTGTGTTATTACAGAGAAATGAAGAAAAATTTGAACAACCTATAGCGTATTTCAGTAAGGTGCTCCGAGATGCAGAGTTGAAGTATAATATATTGGAGAAACAAGTATATGCTCTGGTGAAAGCATTAAAAGCATTGAGAACCTACGCTCTTCATTCCAAAATTTTAGCATATGTTCCTAATTCTGCTGTAAAAGACGTTTTAGTACAGAGTGATGTGGACGGGAAAAGGGGAAAATGGATTGTTAAAATAGAAGAATATGATTTGGATGTTAAACCAACAAAGTTGATTAAAGGATTGGGGCTGGAAAAATTATTAACAGAGTCAAATTTCCAAGCACTGGGAATTAATTTATTGGCACCTATAGAGGAATTCAATGAAGAAACAGGTGACGTTCAGGCGAAGCCAGCAATTAAATATAAATTTTTGTGCTCAGATTGGTACAAAGATATTGTTCATTATTTATGCTTTCTTTCTTGTCCTCCTTCAATAAATATAGCTAAATACAGAGCTTTAAAACTCAAAGCTCAACCTTATGTCATAATTGAAGAAAAGCTATATTGGAAAGATCATGCTGGAGTGTTGTTGTTATGTTTGACAGAGGAGGAAGTTTCAGAAGTAATTATAGAATATCATGAGTGCTTGTGTGGGGGTCACTACAGTTGGAAGGTAACTGCTCATAAAATTTTAAAATCAGGTTTATATTGGCCATCTATGTTTGCTGATGTATATAAAGAAGTCATAAGTTGTCATAAATGCCAGGTGTTTGCAGAAAAGAAAAAGTTAGCCCCTTTACCTCTTCTCCCTGTTTTTATTGAAGAACCTTTCAGACAATGGGGATTGGATTTCATTGGAGAAATCAATCCACCATCTAGTGGGAAATTTAAGTGGATTCTTACTGCTACAAATTATTTTACAAAATGGGTGGAGGCAATCCCTACCAAGAAGGCAAATGATTTAGTTGTTATGAAATTTTTAGAAGATAATATCTTTAGCAAATTTGGATGTCCAGTAAAGATTGTGACAGATAATGCACAAGATTTCAACTCAATCAGGTTTATTAACTTCTGTCATACTTACAATGTGATATTGTCTCATTCTACAACTTATCATCCACAAGGGAATGGATTGGCATAATCTTCTAACAAAACATTGGTAATAATTCTGAAGAGGACAATAAATGAAAACCAAAAGAACTGGGATTCAAAGCTAATTTTTGCACTATGGGCAACAAGGATGACCACTAGAAGATCCACTGGTAAGTCGCCTTATGAGCTAGTATATGGGAGTCAGGCATTTTTTCCCACCCAGTTGGTGAAGCCTGTGATTTCTTTCCTTCAAGATGCTCAAGCAGAACCTAATGCCATGATTATAAGAAAGAATAATGTAATGGAGCTAAATGAAAACAGAAATAAAGTTCGGGAGAATTTGCTTACTTATCAGCAAAAAATGAAGACAATATTTGATAGGAAGGCGAAAGAAATCATGTTTCAGAAAGGAGATCTAGTGTTAAGGTGGGATACTCGGAAGGAAGACAAAGGGAAACACAGAAAATTTGATCCCTTGTGGTATGGTCCATTCAAAATTAATGAAGTCAGGATGAATAATACTTTCATCCTAGAAAATCTTGAAGGGGAAGTACTAGATATGCCTATGAATGGGGAATATCTAAAGCATTATTTCCGGCACTAAAGAAGCTGTTTCACCATCATTGTACATATCCGGTGTTGTCTTTGTACATTTTCCATCAAGCAATTTTTGACTCCATGCCCGAAGTGAAGGCACTAATCTGCAGGTTCTTAGTGTTTCGTGGAAAAAACTCTATCCCCAGATGTTGTGGACCATCTGCATATCCTTTTCTATTTTATTTTGAATATCACAAAATAAAAAAAAATAAAAACAAAAATCTAAAATTCGCAAAAAGTATATGTTATGGTATAATGTTCTTATACTATAGCATAAAAAAAAAGTATTGAACAAAAGTGCGTTACCAATTAAGTTTATTATTAAACTTTATTTGGCCTTGTATTATAGTTTGACGTTTAAATATTGGGCAAGTTCTAAAGTGGAAGTGACAAAGTGTTGAATATCGTAATCGGGTGATCAACTACGGGGGCGCAAAGAGCTCATGCATTATTCAATCCGGCACCCCTGCAGTTGACTTGTTGACCGTGAGGTAAACGAAGATCGACGGTGTGGATGTATTGCAGGGGGGGGGGGGGCAACCCAAAATTTGCTGTTGTACTTCAACAGCCCCCGCAGTGATGTCATGCGAGCAGTTGTACTCCAAGTCAACAACATTACACGTCATTACAGGCATTTAATACGGCTTTGCGCAGTTGTTAAAAGGTTGTTTTTATCCCATTTTCAAAGTAATTGCTGTCATTTTCCCCCTTTCGAGCTGTATCACCGTCACCTTTCCGTTTGCTATCAGTTTTCCGTTAAGCCATGGAAAAACGAGTCTCTCTATCTGGTTCGTCAAGCCTGAATTCCCCCATGGACAGTGAAAAAGACGTCCAGGATACCATGTCTTCTGTAAAACATTTCTTATTGCATCATCAAGTGACCCTAAACGCTGAGAAATCCCCAGTTTTTTCCGCCATGAAGAAATCCGGTGTCTTGTCCGCCTGTATCCCAAAATCCCATTTCTTTCCCGAGTTTATCTCATGGATGGTCTCTTCAATATATCCTAGTAAGTGTTTCGTAATGAATTCGCAGGGAGAAAACGTTTTGCAGGTATCGACGCAGTTAATTCGCCAAGCATTATGCTTTCCTGAAAACGAGTCACCACTACAATTCCTTGAAGATTCATTGGCTCGTTATTTTGAGGACCTTTCAAATGAAGAATTTGATCAATGTATGTCCTACTTGAGATCAAATTCAAAGGAAGCTCAACTAGAAGGAGAAGAATTTAGTTTGGACGTGTTCAATGTTGAGTATAGACCAATTCTGAGTTGCATTGCAGAGATTTTGGGCAAAGACAATGACCATACAGTTGATAAATCAGTATTGGGAATGTATGCACTGATGATGAAACCAGGGGTTGTTCTCGACATTCCATCTTTCTGGCATGAGATTGTAAATTCTCAGTTGATGACCTTTCCTCTTACAGGTTTCTTTAAATTCCCGTCATTGATTGTGTATTTCTTTTTATATCAAAATGTCAAAGAATTTATGAGTTTGGGGTTGAATATAGTTGATGTTAACAAGCAAAAGAAATCATTTTTATTTTGGACTGACATGACTAGAAAAGAAGGAAATGAAGCAGGGTTATTTGAGTTTGCTAGTCATTACATGTCTATTGCTTGTAGAATTTTGAATGGAGTCCCTCCTCCATGTTTTCTACCAAAAGCCCGGGAATTTCTACAGTTAGGACCGAGTTGCAGATTCGGAGATTGGTTTGTGTTTGAAGAGTATTCAGAGATAAGATTGTATGGAGCTAGTATTGAGCCTTATAGGCTCCCGAATTTTGTACCTATGCAGCTTTTCACCTTGGAATTCATAAGACAGAGCCTTAATGTGGATCAGGTGCACTTTCTTCCCATGAAGAAAGGTTTTATGTATAAATTGCCTATGAGTGTGGGACCTTTCGTGGTCAATATGAGGCAAGATTTTGATGAAGTTTCTAAAATTTTGGAAGAGACGCATTTTCTACTAGGAGAAAAATGGTCATATGATCCGCATAAAGTGATTTCCCAGAGAAGAATTGAGAACGGATATTCTCTGTTTTCTCATGTAAGCAGACCTGATCAGGAGAAGCTGGTGAACCCAGGAAAATTAAATACATTAAAAACGAGTATTCAAACACCTGTTATAACTGAAAGGGAAAATAAAAGAGGTAGGGACGATTTTGTTGAAGTAGATGATAAAGAACCGAGAGAGGAAAAGAGAACTAAATTGGCTGAAGATCATTCTTCAAACTCAATCAGGTTTATTAACTTCTATCAGACTTACAATGTGATATTGTCTCATTCTACAACTTATCATCCACAAGGGAATGGATTGGCAGAATCTTCTAACAAAACATTGGTAAGAATTCTGAAGAGGACAATAAATGAAAACCAAAAGAACAGGGATTCCAAGCTAATTTTTGCGCTATGGGCAACAAGGATGACCACTAGAAGATCCACTGGTAAGTCGCCTTATGAGCTAGTATATGGGACTCGGGCATTGTGTCCCACCCAGTTAGTGAAGCCTGTGATTTCTTTCCTTCAAGATGCTCAAGCAGAATCTAATGCCGTGATTAGAAGAATGAATAATGTAATGGAGCTAAATGAAAACATAAATAAAGTTCGAGATAATTTTCTTACTTATCAGCAAAAAATGAAGACAATATTTGATAGGAAGGCGAAAGAAATCATGTTTCAGAAAGGAGATCTAGTGTTAAGGTGGGATACTCGGAAGGAAGACAAGGGGAAACACAGCAAATTTGATCCCTTGTGTTATGGTCCGTTCAAAATTAATGAAGTCAGGATGAATAATACTTTTATGCTGGAAAATCTTGAAGGGGAAGTACTAGATATGCCTGTGAATGGGCAATATCTAAAGCATTATTTCCGGCACTAAAGAAGCTGTTTCACCATCATTGTACATATTCGGTGTTGTCGTTGTACATTTTCCATCAAGCAATTTTTGACTCCATGCCCGAAGTGAAGGCACTAATCTGCAGGTTCTTAGTGTTTTGTGGCAAAAACACTATCCCCAGATGGAGCCAGATGTTGTGGACCATCTGCATATCCTTTTCTATTTTATTTTGAATATCACAAAATAAATAAATAAAAACAAAAATCTGAAATTCGCAAAAAGTATATGTTATGGTATAATGTTCTTATACTATAGCATAAAAAAAAAAAGTATTTAACAAAAGTGCGTTACCAATTAATTTTATTATTAAAATTTATTTGGCCTTGTATTATAGTTTGACGTTTAAATATCGGGCAAGTTTTAAAGCAGAAGCAGCAAAGTGTTGAAGATCGTAATTAGGTGATCAACTACGGGGGCGCAAAGAACTCGTGCATTATTCAATCCGGCACCCCCGCAGTTGACTTGTTGACCGTGAGGTAAACGAAGATCGACGGTGTGGATATATTGCAGGGGGGGGGGACCCAAAATTTGCTGCCGTACTTCAACAGCCCCCGTAGTGACGTCATGTGAGTAGTTGTACTCCAAGTCAGCAACATTACACGTCATTACAGGCATTTAATACGGTTTTGCGCAGTTGTTAAAAGGTTGTTTTTATCCCATTTTCAAAGTACTTGCTGTCATTTTCCCCCTTTCGAGTTGTATCACCGTCACCTTTCCGTTTTCTATCAGTTGTCCGTTAAGCCATGGCAAAACGATTCTCTCTATCTGGTTCGTCAAGACTCAATTCTCTCATGGACAGTGAAAAAGACGTCTAGGATACCATGTCTTCTGTAAACCATTTCTTATTGCATCATCAAGTGACCCTAAATACTGAGAAATCCCCAGTTTTTTGCACCATGAAGAAATCCAGTGTCTTGTCCGCCCATATCCCAAAAGCCCATTTATTTCCCAAGTTTATCTCATGGCTGGTCTCTTCAATGTATCCTGGTAAGTGTTTCGTAATGAATTCGCAGGGAGAAAACGTTTTGCAGGTATCGACGCAGTTAATTCGCCAAGCATTATGCTTTCCTGAAAACGAGTCACCACTGCAATTCTCTGAAGATTCATTGGCTCGTTATTTTGAGGACCTTTCAAATGAAGAATTTGATCAATGTATGTCCTTCTTGAGATCAAATTCAAAGGAAGCTCAACTAGAAGGAGAATAATTTAGTTTGGAAGTGTTCAATGCTAAGTATAGACCAATTCTGAGTTGCATTGCAAAGATTTTGGGCAAAGACAATGAACATACAGTTGATAAATCAGTATTCGGAATGTACGCGCTGATGATGAAACCAAGGGTTGTTCTCGACATTCCATCTTTCTGGAAGGAGATTGTAAATTCTCAGTTGATGACCTTTCCTCTTACAGGTTTCTTTAAATTCCCGTCATTGGTTGTGTATTTATTTTTATATCAAAATGTCGAAGAATTTATGAGTTTGGGGTTGAATATAGTTGATGTTAACAAGCAAAAGAAAACTGTTTTATTTTGGACTGACATGACTAGAAAAGAAGGAAACGAAGCAGGGTTATTTGAGTTTTCTAGTCATTATATGTCTATTGCTTATAGAATTTTGAATGGAGTCCCTCCTCCATGTTTTCTACCAAAAGCCCGAGAATTTCTACAGTTAGGACCTAGTTGCAGATTCAGAGATTGGTTTGTGTTTGAAGAGTATTCAAAGATAAGATTTTATGGAGCTAGTATTGAGCCTTATAGGCTCCCGAATTTTGTACCTATGTGGCTTTTCGCCTTGGAATTCATAAGACAGAGCCTTAATGTGGATCCGGTGCAATTTCTTCCCATGAAGAAAGTTTTTATGTATAAATTGCCTATGAGTGTGGGACCTTTCGTGGTCAATATGAGGCAAGATTTTGATGAAGTTTCTAAAATGTTGGAAGAGACACATTTGCTACTAGGATAAAAATGGTCATATGATCCGCATAAAGTGATTTCCCAGAGAAGAATTGAGAATGGATATTATGTGTTTTCTCACGTAAGCAGACCTGATCAGGAGAAGCTGGCGAACCCAATCGAATTAAATACATTAAAAACGAGTATTCAAACACCTGTTATAACTGAAAGGGAAAATAAAAGAGGTAGGGATGATGTTGTTTAAGTAGATGATGAAGAACCGAGAGAGGAAAAGAGAACTAAATTGGCTGAAGATCATTTTTCAAACTCACCTGGTTTTACCTTCCATATCAATCAAGAAAAAAATGTCCCCTCTTCTCCTAGAGGCCATGAACTTTACTCAGAGAAGATTTCTTTAGTCAAACAAATATTTATACAGATTAAAGAAATAAATCAGAGAATAAAAGCTAATGTAGAGGCTCAAGCGGAGCATCATATAGCTGCTGATCAGACTAGGTTGTTGACTGTAATGGACCTTGAAAAGGATCAATTCAGAATGGCTTTAACACATCCAACAGGGATGTCCCTTGGATCTTCAAGCAGTTTCAATGAGGTAAATATAACTATGGATGTTAAGAATATCCCACTATGGGATAAGATGAACCTTCATATGCAGACTGGACTGTTAATTGTTAATGATTTAACCAAGACTAATGCCACAGCGGTTAAAGCTGAAAACATGCTTGCAAAATTTATCAAATAGTTCAGAATGGAAAAGGCCAATTCAAGGGCCTTATCAGTTCAAAAGGAAGAGTTAAAAAATATTATCATGAAGATTGGTGTGTATCCGAATGACAAGGTTGCGGTGCAAAAGCTCATGAAGAGTGCAGAAATAGAGATATCCACCCTAAGTTGAAAGCTGGAGTTACCTACTACAGAACATTCAATGGCTACAGAAGTAGCAGAGGTGGAAAAAGAGAAAGAAGAATTGCGTTAGAAATTGTTACAGAAAGATGATTAATTGACTAAAGTAAAGCAGACTGTTATTTCATTACAAAACCATATTGAAAATCATACTTGTACATTTGTTTTTCCTACAGGTGATGCAGACCCTCAAGCACAGATTGTTCAGCTCAGCACAGAATTGAAGATGGCAGAATGAGATTGAAATCAGGCTCAATCAGAGTTAGAAACAACCACCAAGATCATGCGGGGACTAGAAGATAAAGCGAATGAGAATAAGCAGAAATTACGGAAGGCTGAAAATGAAATTAAAGATCTCAAGGAGAAGTTAAAACGTAATATCTCACTTATAAAAGCTAAAGATATCATTTGGGGTGAGATTATTTTAGAAATGAAGTCAAATTGGAATTCCTTGAATATAGTTGCTAAAGAGAAAAGCCTCATCTCAGAACATGAAGAGGAGATATTATTTGAAAAGCAGACGGCCATTAAAAGATAAAATTGGGCTAGAAAGTTTATAAATTTTATCAATTCCAAATCAGATGAAGAATTAGAAGATATTGGAATACAAGACAGATACTTTTATGCCGAGGAAGTTAATAAGATTATAATTAAGAATGATCTTCGGAAGGTTGGAGAGAAAAGGTTACTGGGAATCAAGGAGACAGTAAAGAAGTTTGATATATCATTTGAAAAATTGACCAGAATAGGTTTACCTTCATGCTGGACTGAGAAAGGAAATATCATGTCATGGAAGTTTTATGAAGATCAGTTAACATTAGAAAAAAGTAAGGCAGATAATAGGCATGAAAAGACACAGATCTTAAAAGGGGAAACTGTGTTTAACTTCTTGCATAGGCATTTCAATTTGCTATGGATGGTGAAGACTCTCTTTACAGGAAAACATACACACAGTCAAATTGTGGCGTTCAGGATAGAATATCAAAGTTTCAAAAATTCCTCGACCACTCAAAATGAGCTATGGAAGAATTGCAAGAAATTTTCAATGGACTCAACAAAAGAGGTCCCAACGGCTCAACCAAAAGTAGTCTTTGATTCAAAAACCGCTTCAGGAGCAGCTGTTCTCATAGATTAGAATTTTTCAAATTCTCATTATGTTATTTCTCAAAATCATGTAAATGTAATAAGACCTTTTTGAGGCATGTGCCTCTGTAACAGTCAATAGTTCAAGCAGTTAGAATTAGTTAGGGCAGTTAGAATCAGTTTCATTATTGAAAACTGTCTTGTGATACTGTATTTAAAGACAATTTCAAGAAAGATGAAGGTTCCGACTTTTTGAACCTTGAAGCAAAATTTTGTACTGAGAATTGAAAATCAATGAAAGAAGTATGCAAGTTTCTATTATTCTGTTTATATTGAAAGTTTATCTAGTTTATATAATGTTTTCATATCTATGAATGAAACAGAGTAATTTGAGTAGCGGGTCTCTTTGTACATGTGTATTTAAGAGTTAAACAAACCTTAATGTGCGCTCCTCTATTTTAACTTCATCTTTACATAATTCTTCTGGGTTTTAAAATGGTAGATTCTCTTTTAAACAACATATCAGTTTGAAATCCTCTTCTCATTTTCTTCCATTCATTAATTTCCACATAAGTGGAATATGGCATTGCAGAAACATGTATAGGTTTGATATTTGAAGGTTACAAAATCAATGTTTAAGGGTTTTTAATACAGAGACAGATATAAAATAACTTTGTGACATCATCATATAATGTCTTGAGCGCGGATTCCTTTACACAACAAGGAATTGTTTCTCAAGGTAGAACAGCGTGATCGGTCTTTCCATCTACCCATTTAAAATATTCGACATGTGGTTTTTACTTTTTAGACCAAACTTAGGGAAAGTGGGTTTTTGGTATTTACAAAGGAAAAATGGATTGGGAAGGAATATTTACAGGTTTTAAGTATGGAAGGTGGGCCCATGGTATATATATACAAAATTTTTAATCGCATTGGGTTTTATACGATGCAAAGCTAATCGCATTAGAAATTTTGGTCTATGGCAAAAGACTTGCGTTGTTTGAAATTGTGCGATGCGATAAGTGCCAAGAGGGTCTTAGCACCTGGTTCTTATGGCAAGGGCATGTGGGGGAAGTGGTTATGGGGCTTAGCCAAAGGGGCTAAAGTCCATAATAAAGACTTTCATTTTTTATGAATTTTTCATGGTTTTGAAAGGAATCGGGGGTTTCGAAATAGTTAAAAAATGAGTTTTCGACTATGGAAGGGTGATTTTCATGAATGGAAGAAAGGAAAACATGAAAAATAGAGGAAATTTATGGGGAAAAAGGGTGTTAGATTCAGCCTTTACAGACTTCCTCCAGTGATCAAACATGCTCTTACAAAGTGATTTTAAGGTATCAAGGTCAAATTTTGTCATTTCAAAGAGTCTTCAAGCAAAATTTGGTCACTAGGCATTAGGTCTAGGGGTTGCTTTTGCTCCTGTCAAAGTTGTCCAAATGTCGGTCCATGTCACCATTCAGCTGAGTGTGCCATCATTCAGAGGGTTTTCATCATCATGTCAGGTTCCATTGGGTCATTTTACATCTTTTTCATGCTTCAGTTGTGCCTTGGTAAGGTCCATTTCCCTCACCTAGGGTTTTGAAGGTAATTTCTCTTGGATGGTCAAATCATCGGAAAAACTTGTATCCTGATGTTCACACACCTTCCCCTATCCTTAATATACCTCATTAAACACTTCCCATCATTGAGATCCCTCAAATTTCTCATTTTTGCACAAACCCTAGTTTCTTGCCACAACTTGGCAATTTTCTAGGCTAGGCCTGTGTTTTGCTTTTTTGGACCTCTTCCCCTCACTAAATATCTGAGATTCCACTTTCCCCTGCTTCCTAACATCCCTCCCTACTCCCCAAAATTTCCCCAAGAATTTAGAAGCCCCTTATCCCCTTCATTTCGCTTCATTTCGACAAAATTCCTTGTTTCACACATCGGGATAAGTTTCAATAAAAAGATGTTTCAGAGCAATCAAAGATTAATTTTGGAAAACTGAGAGAGGTTGTTGTTAAAAACATGCCAAGGAAGAAAACCCTCCTTCAATTGTTACACAAGTATCATGGTTTTAGAGAAATGTCAAAAATATCGTTGCCTGAGGAGAATTGATGCACCTGCTGGGAGTAGTGTTGGGAGATTTGATTTCTGATAGGGTAAATGAACTCCAAATTGAACAATTCTACTTGGGTTGGACAGTAGACTCTAAGATATTTCCAACGAGCTATCACACACCTAATTTGGACACCGGGAAGGCCTCCAAAAGCCTCCTGCAAAATGCACCATGCAGGGCGCTACCCACTTAAAGTGCGTGCTACCCATATGATTGGGAAACTTGCTGGAGGAAAATTTTATATTTTTGGATTTGTCATGGAAATTTATGCATGCTAAAATTATTTCTGAAGCATTTCATCAGGTTCTGGATGGTCAAAAGGCCCAAAAACACCATGAAAATCACTCTGCCACCTTTTGCACCAGCAGGAAGTACTTCTGGGAGAATGAAGTTTTGGAGGGGACAATGAGCTCCAAATTGGGAAATTCCACTTGGGTTGGATAGCCAACATCCAGATCTTTCCAACGAGCTGTCATGAGCTCAATTTGGATGCCAGGAAGTGCTTCAAAATCATGTTTAAAGGCGCGATACCCACTCAGTTCAGGGGCGCTACCCACTTAAATTTTTGGCTGAATTTTCAACTTCCAGCTCAGAATTTCGGCCAGTTGGGACCAGTTTTGCTTATGGATGAAATTTTTGGGTTTTCATGATGTAAATTGATGGTTTTCATGTAACTTTGGCTCATTTTTACCTATTCTAGAAGATTCACTCTCAAAAAAGTGAAAATCATGTAAATGAATCAGTTTCCACTCTTTTAGAGGCAAGTTGTTAGCTGCTTAGATTTTAGCTCCTTGATTAGAATTTGGTTGAAACTGATCCCTGAATAAGGAATTCGACCCCTAGAGGCATGGGAAGGGGTTAGGATGCTCTATATGATGTAATTTCTCAATCATTTTCAGAGGTTGGAGAGGTTGGACTCTTGGGAAACTTTTGGCACCATTGTACATATTTTTTCATATTTTGGCTAAGGAAAGATCAGAGGTTTTGCGGCACCTGTTGGAATTCTTGTGGTGTTCTGTTCTTGATGGTGTTTTCTCTCTGTTTATTGTAAGTTATTCATGTTTAATGTATGCCATTCCTTTCATATTCTTCTGAACTAAATTGAATGAGTAGATGAGGTTGAATCCATTGTTTGCAGTGCTCTGCCTTTGAATTCATTTAGTTCTATATGTTTTCGACTATTTGGAGAGGATCCAAGTTCTTCTTTGCCCTCTTCAGCTCCTTGTCATTCTAATATGTCCACATATCCAATATAAAGCATCAAGACATTCACCTACCTCGCCCCAACTCGAAATTTGCAAAGGTCTGACCTTATCCCCAGACCCAAAATTTGTTTTTCCCATTTCTCCAGCGAAAACCCAAAAATCAAAAATCAAACATACTTATCTCTTTACTAGCCTAAAATCAGTTCTCATTGTAATTCATATTGCACCCTATTGTTCATTTTATCGAGATTGACGGAGAGAGCCCTCTCCTGTCCTCATAGGGCTAGCTACGAGGCTGAGCGTGGTTTGATGTGGCCTTGAGTTTTACCTCATTTCAGCCTGAGGTAGACTTGAGCGCTAACATAGTGGCGACCATACTGGGGAAGAACATGGTTGCTTGTGGGTGTTATTTGATTTATAGCTACAGACGGAGTCTGAAGTCACGCCAGGTAGCCTTCGAACTGCACATTGCTCTGCGAGTGCATAGTAGATAAACGCTGCTTCAGTCGATCTCCGGTCTAGCTTGTAATCGTAACCCTTAACTTATAAATTGCCCCAGTACATGTATCAAGTTCAGATCTGATGGTTGATGGTGGACAACGATCAGACATAAGAAGGCTGAAATCCTTCACCTGGCGACTTCATTCACTGAACAATTCAGAAATCGATGCTTCATGGTGACTTCACTGCAGGGAGATCAGTAGCTGTGAGATTTTCAAGATGGACCGAATCACGAGAAGATATGCTCCCATGAGCCGAGATCACATTCCAGGTTTTCCGAATAAGATGCCCAAGGTAGATTGGTCAAGGAGTCTGCCTACGTTTAACGATGATGGTAAGAAAGACGTTGCTTTACATCTGGTTATATTTCACATGCATATTCACAAGTTGAAGGTGGAATTTCTTGAAGATTGCTTGATGAAGATATTCCTGGCCACACTGGAAGGTGAAGCCCAATATTGGTATGAAAATTTGCCGCTGGCCTATATTTATTGTTTAAAGGATTTTCATGCCCTGTTCATTGAAAGATATCAAGTATCTTATCCATCATTAAATTTAGTTCATGACTGTTGCAAACATGCCTCTACTTTTATTGAAAGCCTTGAGAAATATTATGAAGATGATAATTTCATGGATGATGAGATCATGGAAGCCCTGTATGAAAATCCATTTCAGCAGCATAAAGACGATCATGAAAATTTGCAGCAGGACCAAGATTTTAGTGTGGTGGAAGATGAAGGAATTTTGAATCTTGACAGTCAACCGGAATTACATGAAATGGATCAGCAGTATGAGGAAAATATGTATATTCCTTCACTTGAAATCAATGAAGACAATCACTATTTGAGCCAAAGAAAACAAAGGGTATTATCTCCTCTGTCTGAAGATGAGATAGATCTACTTTTGAGAGGTCTTGTTACAGCCCAAGCTACAGCAGATTTGCAGTGCACACATAGTCAGGAAAGTGTTGGTGAAACTTCTTCCTCTTTTGAAAAACATGACTCTCCTGTAAGCAGCTTTATAGATCAGCAGGTTGAAGTTGTAGTTTTCCATATGGCTGAAAGTGATGAAAGAGAAAGTGTCATTTCAGATCTACCCACAGAAGAAGACAACATGCCGGGAACTCAAGTTTCAGTTTCAGATTGTGATAATGACCAGCCAGCTATTTCAGATCTACATTCAGATTGTGATGACCAAGCATATCTTGTGCTGAAACCCATCAAGGAGAATTCTGCTGTTGAGATCATCTGGAAAGAAGAAAACAAAGGTATGGATTCAAATTTTTTTAGTTCATTAGAACACAGCCTTCAGAAAGAAGCCATTCAGTCAGTTCATGAAAAACAAGATGGGATCTTCATTCAAGTAAGTGAAACAGTTCCTTTGGATGAATTTATGGTAGATGATAGAGATATCATGTTTGGGTTTCAAGAATCATTTAAAGTTGCTTTTCTCATGATTGATGAATGCAATGAGGAACATGATAATCTGACTGTCATATCATATGAAGATGACCTACAGTACATTCATACTGCAGAAGATCAGAACATTCAGGATTCCCTTTCAATTTCTTCTTCATATGTTTCATGTGTTGAAATGTTTTTACAAGAGGAGATCTGCTCATCTACCTGTTCAGAATGTTTTGAAGCCCAGGAACATATTTTTACTGAAGTACATGATGAAGGAAGATCATAATCATAAGAGAAGGACACCATGTTCTTTCAACAGGAGGTAAATCTTCATGTTTTTCAGGATCCAATGGCAGTTTTGTTACAGTCAGCAGTGAAAGTGATTATTGCAGTGTTCAGTGATGAAGGAGATCATGGTCAGCTATGTTTTTGGATGCCCAGTTATCAGTTTGTATTGTTGACCAGGAGATCTGATCGGGAGAATCAGTCAAGAAGCCATCTGCTTGACTGGTTACATTGGAAAGCCAATTATACATGATTGTACATATTTTATTAGTATGCAGGTGGTTTTCATCATGATTCCAAATCTTGATGGATTGCTGCCTTTTTTCCAAAAGCTTTGTAAAGTCTTGTTTTAAGTCAGTCATGAGTCATTTTTGTTTGGTCTGTTGAGTCAGTTTTTTCAAGTTATTTCAGTTTGCCATCGAGTCGGTTTGAGTCAAGTTTCAGTCAAGTTTCAGTCAGTTTTCAGTCAAGTTTTCATTCAATAAATGTGTCAAAGGTTTTGTGTTATCCGTTCAAATAATGATTCCATCTCCCAATGGATGAAGGCACTGGTCTGCTCTCCCAAAGATCTGCAGGTTCTTGGAGCCAATGTTAGAGTCAGCCTTTGCAGCCTTCCTCCAGTGATCAAACATGCTCTTACAAAGTTATTTTAAGGTGTCAAGGTCAAATTTTGTCATTTCAAAGAGTCTTCAAGCAAAATTTGGTCACTAGGCATTAGGTCTAGGGGTTGCTTTTGCTCCTGTCAAAGTTGTCCAAATGTGGGTCCATGTCACCATTCAACTGAGTGTGCCATCATTCAGAGGGTTTTCATCATCATGTCAGGTTCCATTGGGTCATTTTACATCTTTTTCATGCTTCAGTTGTGCCTTGGTAAGGTCCATTTCCCTCACCTAGGGTTTTGGAGGTAATTTCTCTTCGATGGTCAAATCATCAGAAACAATTGTATCCTAATGTTCACACACCTTCCCCTATCCTGAATATACCTCATTAAACACTTCCCATCACTGAGATCCCTCAAATTCCTCATTTTTGCACAAACCCTAGTTTCTTGCCACAACTTGGCAATTTTCTAGGCTAGGCCTGTGTTTTGCCCTTTTGGACCCCTTCCCCTCACTCAATATCTGATATTCTACTTTCCCCTGCTTCCTAACATCCCTCCCTACTTCCCAAAATTTCCCCAAGAATTTAGAAGCCCCTTATCCCCTTCATTTCACTTCATTTCGACAAAATTCCTTGTTTCACACATCGGGATAAGTTTCACTCAAAAGATGTTTCAGAGCAATAAAAGATGAATTTTGGAAACCTGAGAGAGGTTTTTTTTCAAAACATGCCAATGAAGAAAAACCTCCTTCACTTTTTACACAGGTGTCATGGTTTTAGAGAAATGTCAAAAATATCGTTGCCTGAAGAGAATTGATGCACCTGCTGGGAGTAGTGTTGGGAGATTTGATTTCTGACAGGGTAAATGAACTCCAAATTGAACAATTCTACTTGGGTTGGAAAGTATACTCCAACAGATTTCCAAATAGCTATCACATTCCTAATTTGGACACCGGGAAGGCCTCCAAAACCCTCCTGCAAAATGCACCATGCAGGGCGCTACCCACTTAAAGTGCGCGCTACCCATATGATTGGGACACTTGCTGGAGGAAAATTTTATATTTTTGGATTTTTCATGGAAATTTATGCATTATAAAAGTATTTCCGAAGCATTTCATCAGGTTCTGGATGGTCAAAAGGCCCAAAAACACCATGAAAATCACTCTGCCACCTTTTGCACCAACAGGAAGTACTTCTGGGAGAATGAAGTTTTGGAGGGGCAAATGAGCTCCAAATTGGGAAATTCCACTTGGGTTGGATAGCCAACATCCAGAAATTTCCAACGAGCTATCATGAGCTCAATTTGGATTCCGGGAAGTGCCTCAAAATCATGTTGAAAGGCACGCTACCCACTCAGTTCAGGGGCGCTACCCACTTAAATTTTTGGCTGAATTTTCAACTTCCAGCTCAGAATTTCGGCCAATTGGGACCAGTTTTGCTTATGGATGAAATTTTTGGGTTTTCATGATGTAAATTTATGGTTGGCATGTAACTTTGGCTCATTTTTACCTATTCTAGAAGATTCACTCTCAAAAAAGTGAAAATCATGTAAATGAATCAGTTTCCACTCTTTTAGAGGCAAGTTGTTAGCTGCCTAGATTTTAGCTCCTTGATTAGAATTTGTTGGAACTGATCCTAGAAGGAGGATTTCGACCCCTAGAGGTGTGGGAAGGGGTTAGGATGATCTATATGATGTAATTTCTCAATCATTTTCAGAGGTTGGAGAGGTTGGACTCTTGGGAAACTTTTGGCACCATTGTACATATTTTTTCATATTTTGGCTAAGGAAAGATCAGAGGTTTTGCGGCACCTGTTGGGATTCTTGTGGTGTTCTGTTCTTGATGGTGTTTTCTCTCTATTTACTGTAAGTTATTCATGTTTAATGTATGCCATTCCTTTCATATGCTTCTGAACTAAATTGAATGAGTAGATGAGGTTGAATCCATTGTTTACAGTGCTCTGCCTTTGAATTCATTTAGTTCTATATGTTTTCGACTATTTGGAGAGGATCCAAGTTCTTCTTTGCCCTCTTCAGCTCCTTGTCATTCTAATCTGTCCACATATCCAATCTAAAGCATCAAGACATTCACCTACCTCGCCCCAACTCGAAATCTACAAAGGTCTGACCTTATCCCCGGACCCAAAATTTGTTTTTCCCATTTCTCCAGCGAAAACCCAAAAATCAAAAATCAAACATACTTATCTCTTTACTAGCCTAAAATCAGTTCTCATTATAAGTCATCTCGCACCCTATTGTTCATTTTATCAAGATTGACGGAGAGAGCCCTCTCCTGTCCTCGTAGGGCTAGCTACGAGGCTGAGCATGGTTTGATGTGGCCTTGAGTTTTACCTCATTTCAGCCTGAGGTAGATTTGAGCGCTAACAAAGGGAAGCAAATGAAGATTAGTTTTGAGTGTTCGAAGGGAAAAAATGATGAATTTGTAGCAATTTCTTCTCATGTTTTTAGCAGAAATTATGAGTATAAAATGGAAATAGCCATGAAGATTTTGGGATAGAGGCATGAGGCCTAGAAGAGTCTTCAAGAGCCAACAATTTTTAGAAATGAGATTTGTTCTTTGAAGGCTCAAAAAATCTTAGCCACCTTTTTCTATAACAAATATTATAGGTGGCTAACAAACCTAACCTTAACCTTAACTTTACCCTTAACCTAACCTTAACCATAACCTTAACCTAAACCTTAACCTTAACCTAACCCTAACCTTACCCTAACATTAACCCTAGCCATAACCTTAACTTTACCCTTAACCTAACCTTAACCTTAACCTTAACCTTAACCTTAACCTAACCTTCACTTTAACCTAACCAAACCTTAACCTTAACCAAACCCTTAACCTTAACCTAAACTTAAACATAACTGTAACCTTAAACTAACCTTAACCTTAAATTTACCCTTAACCTAACCCTAAACTTAACCAAACCCTTAACATTAACATTAACCTTAACCTTTACCTAACCTTAGCCTTAACCTAACCTTGACCTTAACTATAACCTAACCCTAAGCTTGACCAAACCTTAACCTTAACCTTAACTTAACCTTAACCTTAACTATAACCTGACCTTAACCTTAACCTTAACCTTAACCTTACCCTTAACATTGAACTTAACCTTAACCTTACCCTTAAACTTAAATCTACCCTTAACATAACTTTAACTATAACATAACCTTGACCTTTACCAAACCCTTAACTTTAACCTTGACTATAACCTAATTCTAACCTTGACCAAACCCTTAACCTTAACCTTAACTATAACCTAACCTTAACTTTACCCTTAACCTTACCTTTACCATAACCTTAACCTTAACCTTACCCTTAACCTTATTTTAACCTTACCTTAACCATATCCTTAACCTTGACCTTAACTATAACTTAACCCTAACATTAACCTTAACCTTAACCTAACCTTGACCTTAGGTTAACCTTAGCCTAACCATAACCTTAACCCTAACCCTAACCTTAACCTTAACCTTAACCTTAACTTTAACCTTAACCTTCCCCTAACCTTAACCTTAACTATAACCTAACCCTAACCTTGACCAAAACTTAACCTTAAGGTTAAGGGTTATGTTTAGGGGAAGATTAAGGTTAAAGTCAAGGTTAAGGGTAAAATTAAGGTTAAGGGTTAAGGTTAAGGCTATGGTAAGGTTAAGGGTAAGGTCATGGTTAAGGATAAGGTTAGGTTAATGTTAAGGTTAAGGTTAGATTAAGTGTAAAGTTAAGGTTAAGGTTTGGTCAAGGTTAGGGTTAGGTTATAGTTAAGGTTAAGATAAGGTTAAGTTTAGGTTAAGGTTAAGGTTAAGGTTAGGGTTAGGTCATAGTTAAGGTTAAGGTAAGGTTAAGGCTAAGGTTAAGGTCAAGGTTAGGATAATTTTAAGGTTAGGTTAAGGTTATGGATATGGGAAGGTTAAGGTTAAGATTAAAATTACCCTTAACCTAACCTTACCATTAACCTGACTTTACCCTTAACCAAAACTTATCCTTAACTTTAACTTTACCTTAACCTTAAGGGTTTAGTTAGGTTAAGGTTAAGATAAAGTAAAGGTTAAGGTTCAGGTTAGGTTAAGGGTAAAGTCAAGGTTAAGGTAAAGTTAAGGTTAAGGTTAAGGTCAAGTTTAAGGTTAAGGTTAGGGTTAAGGTTAATTTTACGGTTACGGTTAGCTAAATGTTAAGTTCAAGGTTTTGGTGAAGGTTAGGTTAGGTTATAGTTAAGGTCAAGTTTAACGTTAAGGTTACGGGTTCAGTCAAGTTAAGATTAAGGTTAAGGTTAAGGTTAAGGGGGAAGTTTAAGGTTACGGGTCTTAACCTTAACCTTACCCTTAACCTTCACTATAACCTACCCTTAACATTAACCTTTACCTAACCTTAACTGTAACTTTAAAATTAACCTTAACTTAACCTTAACCTTACCTTAATCGAACTTTAACCTTAACCTTCACTGTAAGGTTAGGTTCTAGTGAAGGTTAAGGTTAATGTTACGGTTAAGGTTAGGTTATAGTTAAGGTTAAGGGTTTGGTTAAGGTTAAAGGTTAAGGTTAGGTTAAGGGTAAAGTCAAGGATAAGGGTAAAGTCAAAGTTAAGGTTATGGTTATGGGAAGGTTAAGGTTAAGGTTAGGTTAGGTTAAGGGTTAAGGCTAAGGTAAGGTCAAGGGTAAGACAAGTTTAAGTTAAGGTTAAGGTTATGGTTAGGGTAAGGTTAGGGATAAGGTTAATGTTAAGGTCAAGGTTTAGGATAAGGTTACGGTTAAGGTTAAGGTTAAGGTATAGGTCAAGGTCAAGGTCAAGGTCAAGGTTAAGGATAAATTAAGGTTAATATAGGTTAAGGGTAAAGTCAAGGTTAGGGTTAACCTTAACCTAACCTTATCTTGAACCTTAACTTAACCTTAACCTTAATTTTAACTTTAATAAACCCATAACCTTAACCTTAAAATTAACCTGAGGGTTATGTAAGGTTATAGTTAAGGTGAAGGTTAAGGGCAAGGTTAAGGTTAAGGTTACAGGTTTAGTGAGGTTAAGGTTAAGTTAACCCTAACCTTGACCTTAACCTTAACCTGACTAAACCTGTAACCTTAACCATAACCTGAACCTTAACCTAACATTAATCTAAAATATAACCTAACCCCCTTAAATTTAACCTTGACAATAACCTAACCCTAACCTTGACCAAACCCTTAACCTTAACCTTAACCTTAACTATAACCTAACCTTAACTTTACCCTTAACCTTACCTTAACCATAACCCTAACCTAACCTTAACCTTAACCTTACCCTTAACCATATGTTAACTTTACCTTAACCATATCCTTAACCTTGACCTTAAATATAACTTAACCCTAACCTTAACCTTAAAATTAGCCTTAACCTAACCTTGAACTTAGATTAACCTTACACTTAACCTTAGCCTAACTATAACCTTAACCCTAACCTTAACCTTAACCTTCCCGTAACCTTAACCTTAACTATAACCTAACCCTAACCTTGACCAAAACTTAACCTTAAGGTTACGAGTTAAGGTTAAATTTAAGGGGAAGGTTAAGGTTAGGGTTATGGTTAGGGGAAGGTTAAGGTTAAGGTTATGGGAAGGTTAAGGTTAAAGTCAAGGTTAAGGGTAAAATTAAGGTTAAGGGTTAAGGTTAAGGCTATGGTAAGGTTAAGGGTAAGGTCAAGGTTAAGGTTAAGGTTAGGTTACGGTTTTGGTCAAGGTTAGGGTTAGGTTATAGTTAAGGTTAAGATAAGGATAAGTTTAGGTTAAGGTTAGGGTTAGGTCATAGTTAAGGTTAAGGTAAAGTTAAGGTCAAGGTTAAGGGTAGGGTTAAGGTTAGGTTAACGTTATGGTTATGGGAAGGTTAAGGTTAAGATTAAAATTACCCTTAACCTAACCTTACCCTTAACCTGACTTTACCTTTAACCTAACCTTAACCTTAAATTTAACTTTACCTTAACCTTAAGGGTTTAGTCAGGTTAAGGTTAAGGTTAGGTTAAGGTTAAGGTTAAGGTTAGGTTAAAGGTAAAGTGAATGTTAATGTAAAATTAAGGTTAAGATTAAGGTCAAATTTAAGGTTAAGTTTAAGGGTTACAATTTGGTTAATGTTAAGGTCAAGGTTTGGGTTAAGCTTAGGTTAGCTTATAGTTAAGGTCAAGGTTAAGGTTAAGGTTAAGGTTACGGGCTCAATCAGGTTAAGATTAAGGTTAAGGTTAAGGTTAAGGGTGAAGGTTAAGGTTATGGGTCCTAACCTTAACCTTACCCTTAACCTTCACTATAACCCACCCTTAACATTAACCTTTACCTAACCTTAACCGTAACCGTAACCTTAACCTTAACCTTAACCTTACCTTAACCTGACTTTAACCTTAACCTTTACTGTAATGTTAGGTTATAGTGAAGGTTAAGGTTAAGGTTACGATTAAGGTTAGGTTATAGTTAAGGTTAAGGGTTTGGTTAAGGTTAGGTTAAGGGTAAAGTCAAGGTTAAGGTTATGGTTATGGGAAGGTTAAGGTTAAGGTTAGGTTAGGTTAAGGGTTAAGGCTAAGGTTAAGGTCAAGGGTAAGATAAGGTTAAGTTAAGGTTAAGGTTAAGGTTTTGGTTAGAGTAAGGTTACGGTTAAGTTTAATGTTAAGGTCAAGGTTTAGGTTAAGGTTATGGTTAAGGTTAAGGTTAAGGTTATGGTTAAGGTCAAGGTCAAGGTCAAGGTCAAGGTTAAGGTTAGGTTAAGGTTAAGATAAGGTTAAGGCTAAAGTCAAGGTTAAGCGTAAAGTCAAGGTTAGAGTTAACCTTAACGTTAACCTTAACCTAACCTTAATCTGAACCTTAACTTAACCTTAACATTAACTTTAACCTTACTAAACCCGTAACCTTAACATTAACCTTAACCTTAGGGTTAGGTTAGGTTATAGTTAAGGTTAAGGTTAATGTTAAGGTGAAGGTTAAGGGCAAGTTTAAGGTTAAGGTTACAGGTTTAGTCAGGTTAAGGTTAAGTTAACCCTAACTTGACCTTAACTTTAACCTTAACCTAACTAAACTCGTAACCTTAACCTTCACCTTTACCTTAACCTAACCTTATTCTAAACTATAACCTTAACCTTACCCCCTTAACCCTGGTTAAGGTTACAGGTCTTAACCTTAACCTTCACTATAACCTTAAGTTTAACTATAACCTAACCCTAACCTTGACCAAACCTTAACCTTGACCTTGAACTTACTATAACCTAACGTAAGGTTAAGGTTAGGGTAAGGTTAAGATTAGGTTAAGGGCAAGCTTAAGGGTAAGATTAAGGTTAATGGTAAAGTCAAGGTTAAGGCTAGGTTAAGGGTAAGTTTAAGGTAAAGGTTTGGTTAAGGTTAGGGTTAGGTTATAGTTAAGTTCAAGGTTAAGTTTAAGGTTAAGAGTAAGGTTAAGGTTACGGGTTTAGTCAGGTTAAGGTTAAGGTTGAGGGTAAAGTTAAGGTCAAGGTTAAGGTTACGTTAAGGGTAAAGTCAAGGTTAAGGTTACGTTAAGGGTTTGGTCAAGGTGAAGGTTAGGGTTAGGTTATAGTTAAGGTCAAGGTTGCGTTTAAGGTTAAGGTTAAGGTTAAGGTTAAGGTCAAGGTTAAGGTTAAGGTTAAGGTCAAGGTTAAGGTTAATGTTAAGGGTTTCATCAAGGTTAGGGTTAGGTTATAGTTAAGTTCAAGGTTGAGGTTAGGTTATAGTTAAGGATAAGGTTAAGGGAAGGTTACGTTAATGGTAAAGTTAAACTTAATGTTAATATTAGGTTAAGTGTAAAGTTAAGCTTAAAGTTAAGGTTTGGGTTTAGTCAAGTTAAGGTTAAGGTTAAGGCTTAACCTTAACTTTAACCTTAACCTTAACCTTCCAATAACCATAACCTTAACCTTGAATTTACCCTTAACCTAACCTTAAGGGTAGAGGTTCAGGTTAAGGTTAAGGGTAAGTTTAAGGTCACAGGTTTAGTCAGGTTAAGGTTAAGGTTAGGTTAAGATAAAGTCAAGGTTAAGGTTAAGGTTAAGGTCAAGGTTAAGGGTAAAGTTTAAGGTCAAAGTTAGGGTTAAGTTATAGTTAAGGTTAAGGTTAGGTTAAGGGTAAATTCAAGGTTAACCTTAACCTTCCCATAACCTTAACCTTAACCTAACCCTTAAGGTTAAGTAAAGATTAAGGTTAAGTTAGGTTAAGGTAAGTTTAAGGTTAGGTTAAGGTTAAGATTAATGTTAGGTTAAGGTAAAGTCAAGGTTAAATTTAGGTTAAGGTTAATAGTAGGGTAAGGTTAAGTTAAGGTTATAGTTAAGGTCAAGGTTAGGGTTAGGTTATAGGTAAAGTTAAGGGTAAGGTTAACGTTAGGGTTAGGTTACAGTTAAGGTGATGGCTAAGGTCAAGGTCAAGGTTAAGGTTAATGTTAAAGGTTTGGTAAAGGTTAGGGTTAGGTTATACTTAAGGTCAAGGTTAAGGTTAAGGGTAAGTTTATAGCCTAACCCTAACCTTGACCAAACCCTTAACCTTAACCTGACTAAACCTGTAACACCGAACCCTAACCTTGACCAAACACTTAACCTTAACCTTAACCTAACTAAACCCATAACCTTCACCTTAACCTTCCCCTAACCTTAACCCTAACCTTAACCTTAACCTTAACTTTAACCTTGACCTAAACCTTGACCTTAACCTAACCTTAACCCTAACCTTAACCTTAACCTTCACCTAACGTAACCTATAACCTTAATAGTAACCTTAACCTTACACTAACCTAACCTAACCTTAAGGTTCTAGTTAAAGTAAAGGTTAGGGTTAGGGTTAGGTTAAGGTTAAGATAAGGTTAAGGGTAAGGGTAAGGTTAAGGTTATAGTTAAGGTTAAGGGTAAGGTCAAGGTTAAGGTTAAGGTTATGGTTATGGGAAGGTTAAGGTTAAGGTTAAGGTTAGGTTAAGGGTAAAGTTAAGGTTAAGGTTAAGGTTAGGGTTAGGTTATAGATAAGGTTAAGATAAGGTTATGGTTAGTTTAAGGTTAAGGTTAAGGTTAGGGTTAAGTTATAGTTAAGGTTAAGGTTAAGGTCAAGGTTAAGGGTAACACTGAGGTTAGGTTTAGGTTACGGTTAAGATTAAGGGTAAGGTTAAGGTCAAGGATAAAATTAAGGTTAATGTTAAGATTAAGGTTAAGGTTAAGGTTGAGGTTAAGGTTAAGGTTAAAGTTAAGGTTAAGGTTAATGTTAAGGTTAAGGTTAACGTTAATTTTAAGGTTAAGGTTAGGTTAGGGTTAAGGTTAAGGTTAAGGTTTGGTTAAGTTTAAGGTTAAACTTAAGGTTAATGTTAAGGTTAAGGTCAAGGATAACGTTAAGGTTAATGTTATGTTAATGTTAAGGTTAAGGTTAAGGTTAAGGTCAAGGTTAAGGTTAGCTTAAGGTTAAGGTTAAGGTTACGTTAAGGTGAAGGATAAGGCTAAGGTAAAGGTTAAGGTTAAGGTAATAGTTAAAGTTAAGGCTAGGTTAAGGTTAGGGTTAATGTTAGGTTAAGTTTAAGGTTAATCTTAAGGTTGAGATTAAGGTTAAGGTTAGGTTAAGTTTAAGGTTAATCTTAAGGTTGAGAGTAAGGTTAAGGTTAGGTTAAGGTTAGGGTTAAGGTTAAGGTTAAGTTTAATATTAAGGTTAAGGTTAAGGTTAGGTTAAATTTAATGTTAAGGTTAAGGTTTAGTTAAGGTTAATGTTAATGTTATGGTTAATGTTAAGGTTAAGGTTAAGGTTAAGGTCGGGTTAAGGTTAATGTTAAGGTTTAGTTAAGGTTATGGTTAGGCTAGAGTTAAGGTTACGTTAGGTTTAAGGTTAAGTTTAAGGATAACACTGAGGTTAGGGTTAAGGTTAAATTTAATGATAAGGTTAAGGGTAAGGTCAAGGTTAGGGTTAGGGTAAGGTTAAGGTTAAGTTTAATGTTATTAAGGTTAAGGTTAAGGTTGTGTTAACGTTAAGGTTTAGGTCAGGGATACGTTAATGTTAATTTTACGTTAAGGTTAAGGTTATGGTTAAGGTTAAGGGTTGGTTAGGGTTGAGGTTAAGGTAAGGTTAGGGTTAATTTTATGTTTAAGGTCAAGGTCAAGGTTAAGGTTATTTTAAGGTAAAGGTAAGGTTAGGTAAGGTTAAGGTTAAGGTTAGGTAAGGTTAGGTAAGGTTAGGTAAGGTTAAGGTTAAAGTTAGGTTAGGGTTAATGTTAAGGTTAAGGTTAAGGTCAAGGTTAAGGTTAGTTTAAGGTAAAGGTAAGGTTAGGTAAGGTTAGGGTTAAGGGTAGGGTAAGGGTAAAGTTAGGGTTAAGTTCAAGGTCAAGGTCAAGGTCAAGGTCAAGGTTAAGGTTAGGGTAAGGTTAAGGTGAATGTTGTGTTAAGTTTAAGGTTAAGGGTAAGGTCAAGGTTAAGGTTAGGGTAAGGTTGTGTTAAGGTTAGGTTTAGGTAAGGTTAAGGTCAATGTTAAGGTTTAATTAAAGTTAAGGTTAAGGTTAAGGTTAGGTTAAGGTTAAGGAAATTTTAAGGTTAAGGTTAAGGTTAAGTTTAACACTGAGGTTAGTGTTATGTTAGGGTTAGGTTAGTTTAAGGTCAAGGTCAAGGTCATGGTTAAGGGGTTAATGTTAAGGTAAAGCTTAAGGTTAGGTTAGGGTTAAGGTTATGGTTAAGGTTAAGGTTAATGTTAAGGTCAGGTAAGGCTAACCTTAATCTTAACCTTAACCTAGGGTAAGGCCAGAACCTTACCTTAGTGTTAACCTTACCCTTACGTAACCCTAACCTAACCTTAAACTTAACCTTAACATAACCTTAAACTTAACCTTAACCTTAACCATAACCTTAACTTAACCTTACCTTAACCTTAACATTACCGTTAACCTTAACCTTGACCCTAACCTTACCCCTAACCTTAAGCTGAACATTACCTTAACCTTAACATTTTACTTACCCATAACCTAACCTTAACCTTAACTTTGACCTTAACCTAACCGTAAACTTAACCTTAACCTTCCCCATAACCTTAACTTTAACATAAACTTAACCTTAACCTTAACCCTAACCTAACCTAACCTTGACCTTAACCTTAACCTTAATCTAACCTTGACTTTAACCTTAACCTTAACCTTAACCTTATCCTGACCTAACCTTAACCTTGACCTTAACCTTAACCTTGACCTTGACCTTAACCTTAATCGTAACCTAGACTAACTTTGACCTTAACCTTAACCTTCACCTAACCTTAACCGTGACCTTAACCTTAACCTTAATCCTAGCCTTACCTAACCTTGACCTTAACCTTAACCTTAACCTTAACCTTGGGAGAAGGTTAAGGATAAGGTTTAGGTTAGGTTAAGGTCAAGGTTAAGGTTAAGGTTATGTTTAGGTTAGGTTAGGTCGGGGTTCAGGGTTTAGTTAAGGTTAAGGTTAAGATTAAGGGGTAAGGTTAACCTTACCTTAACCTTAATGTTAACCTTAAAATTAAACTTACCCTTAACCATAACCTAACCCTGACCTAATTTTTACCCTGAACCTAACATTAACCTTAACCCTAACCTTAACTTAACCTTAACCTTAATCTTAACCCTAACATTAATCTTAATCTTAACCTTAATCTTACCTTAACCTTAACCTTAAACTAACCTAACCTAACACTATCCCTAACCTTACCTTAAACTTACGTTAACCTAACCTAACCTTAACCTTAACCTTAACCCTAACCTAACCTAACCTATCCTTAACCCTAACATTAACCTTAACCTTAACCATAACCTTAATCTTAACCTGAAGGTTAAGGTTAAGGTTAAGGTCAAGGTTAAGGTTAGGTTAGGGTTAAGGTTAAGGATAAGGTTTGGTTAAGGTTAAGTTTAAGGTGAAGGTTAAGGTTAGGTTAGGGTTAAAGTTAAGGTTAACGTTAGTGTTACGTTAAGGTTAAGGTTAATGTTAAGGTTAACATTACTGTTACCTTAAGGTTAAGGTTAAGGTTAGGTTTAGTTAGGTTATGGTTAAGGTTAAATTTAAGGTTAAGGGTAAGGTAAATGTTAAGGGTTAGGTTAAGGTAATGTTAAGGTTAAGGATAGGGGTAAGGTTAAGGTTAAGGTTAAGCTAGGTTAGGTTAAGGTTAAGGGTAATGTTAATATTAAGGGTAATGTTAATGTTAAGGTTAAGGTGAAGGTTAAGGGTTTAGTTAAGGTTAAGGTTAAGTTTAAGGGTAAGGATAATGTTAAGTTTAAGGGTAAGGTTAATGTTAAGGTCAAGGTTAAGGTTAAGGTTAAGGGTTTAGTTAAGGTTAAGGTCAAGGTTAAGGTTAAGGGTAAGGTTAAGGTTAAGGTTAAGGGTTTAGTTAAGGTTAAGGTTAAGGTTAATGTTAAGGGTAAAGTTAAGGTTAAGTTTAAGGTTGTGTTAAGGTGAAGGTTAAGGTTAATGTTAGGTTAAGGTTAGGTTATGGTTAAGGGTAAGGCTAAGGTTAAGGTTCGGTTAGGTTAGGGTTAAGGTTAAGGTTAAGGTTAAGGATAGTTTATGGTTAAGGTTAAGGGTAAGGTTAAGGTTAAGGTTAAGAGTTTAGTTAAGGTTAAGGTTAAGGGTAAGATTAAGGTTAAGGTTGTGTTAAGGTTAAGGTTAAGGTTAAGGTGATGGGTAAGGTTAATGTTAGGTTAAGATTAGGTTATGGTTAAGGTTAAGGGAAAGGTTTTAGTTAAGGTGAAGGGTAAGGTTAAGTTTAAGGTTAAGGTTAAGGTTAAGGTTGTGTTACTGTTAAAGTTAAGGTTAAGGGTGAAGTTAATGTTAACGTAAAGTGTAATGCTACTGTTAAGGTTAAGGTTAAGGTTAAGGTTAAGGTTGTGTTAAGGTTAAGGTTAAGGTTAAGGTAGTGTTAAGGGGAAAGTTAAGGTTAAGGTTAGATTAAGGTTAGGTTATGGTTAAGGGTAAGGTTAAGGTTAAGGTTAAGGTTAGGTTAGGGTTAAGGTTTAGGTTAAGATGAAGGTTATGTTATTGTTACACAGCAATTTGTCACCGTCCCTACAATCCCCATCCCACACATTGGAGGGCTCATTCTGTGACCTGTGAGCAGAGACAAGACTTGAAAATACTTTCATTGCATCCCTCTGAAGATGAGTTTTGATTTCCCTGAAAACATCTCCCTGAATAAAACCCTAAAAATAGATCTTTTTACATTGGCGCGGTTCCATAGTTCAGCCCTCGCGCCAAGAGGGAAAATCCTCCAAAGAGGGCACGCCAATTGGCGCTCTGTCATAGAGCCGCACCCGCGCCAACCATATTAAGAGGTGTTTTTAAAAAATAAGAGGTGGAAGTTTCATCCTAACAAATTCCTGGACTGATATCTATCTTGATTTGGGTGGTTTGGCTACGGATTTCCATAGAGAGGGAGTGGCTTGCCACCTCTCATGGAAGCTTCCTTGATGATAGGGCCAATCCCATAATTATAGGGATCCCAACTTCCCTTCCTCCTCCTATAAAGGCTTGCCCATCTCCATAGCAAGCTAGTTCCAGAATCCCCAAGTTCCCAAGAGCTTTCATGCTGCAAAAGCCTTCTTGATTCCCTAAGGTCAAATCCAAGCAAGGAGACTATTTCCAAGTATCCGGAGAGAGAGGCTTGTCCCATTCTTGACAGGCTTTATCGAGACATGTGCTGCTGACGACCCGCCAAAGGAGAATTCGGTGTCGAAGCTTTGGTTGTATTCTTCTTTTTGACTCATTAATATTAAGCGACTATTGGTTATGGTTCCACTCTTGTTCTTGATCATGTTCATGAATTATGTCCTCTTCGGCTGACATATAGTTCTATATTCTGGGTTTTATGCTTGCGTTTGTGTTGTTTCTTGCATGTGCAGGTGTCCGATCATGGAGATTGTGAGGATTGTGATCTGCCATGGCAAAGGAATGGGAGCACCACCTCTTCTAAAAACGACAACGTTGGATTCCAGGTAAGCCTTCCTCGCAAGTCAGTTTATTTACAATTAGGAACCTGCACTGTAGCATGTTTGATTGTTTCTAGACACGATCTGGGCTAGTAGGGATCGCCTCTGTCCACAGAGGGGATTTACCTCCTCAACAATTTGGCGACTCCACTGGGGACTCAGCTTGTTGTTTGATTTGTAAACTATAGACGGAGTCTGAAGCAAAGCCAGATAGCCTTCGAAACGCTTTTTCTCTGCATTAGCGGAGTAGATCAACGCTGCTTCAGTCAATCTCCGGTTTGGTTTACGAACTGAACAACTTGGAGTTTTGTCTTCTCTTTCTGGTCAAATTCTTGGTCTTGCTTGCTTGGTCAGCTTTTTGGACTGGATTTTCATATTTGTTTGGCTTTGTTTTAGCCTTGTCATCAGTTGTCTGTGTCTAAGATTGCTTGTTTTTATTTTTTCCATAGTAAACTCGGCTGGCGTGCTTTTCAGTGTAACAGTCGCGTGCATTGTCGTAGGTTACCTGTGTATCACCCGCGCCATTGACTTTCTGGTGCTAATTTCAAGCTCACAGTCGCGCCAATCCTGTGAGCTATTAGGGTTTGCTGTGTTTCATGCTTTCTGAGGCTGACTTGTGATTTTGATCTTGTTTTTTCGGCTGTTTGAGTGCACTGGAGCCTAGTTTGACTGGTTGTAGCCTACTTCCTTTGGTTGTTTGCCTATTTCTTTCGATTTTGCATATGAGCCCTAGGGCATCTAGGTGCCTTTGTGAGTCGAGCCTCCCTTGGGAGTTTTTGGTTTGCGTTCGTTCAGTCGACTTTGGAATTGCTTCCTTGCATTCGTTTGACAGTTGTTTATCATCTTATTGCGCTTTTTGAGTGACTGATTTCGTTTTCATTCGAATTTTTCTTTGCTTCATTCTGGGCCTAGATTACACGGCTCATTGGCATCTTTGGGACTTTTCTTGGTTTTGAGAGACTTTTGGTCGATTTGAGATCTGATTGTTTATGCCATTGAGTGAAATTTTCTTTTTTTTTCTCTCTTATTATCATTTCTCGAATTTCTTTTCATTTTTTTTTCGGTTTGTTTAGTGCATCGAGCTATCAAACATTGAAAATAAAAAAAATCTCTTTTGCTTTGG
Organism: Pinus albicaulis; assembly: GCA_034641835.2. Classification (NCBI taxonomy): domain Eukaryota; kingdom Viridiplantae; phylum Streptophyta; class Pinopsida; order Pinales; family Pinaceae; genus Pinus; species Pinus albicaulis. The sequence goes on from JAXQQM020084311.1 coordinate 108,110, forward strand.
TTGATTAGTGCAAATTGAAATCTTTTCAATTTTACTAGTAATTAGTGAATTTGAAGAAAATTTTTTAGTTTCATTAGTTACATTAGAGATATCATTGATTGTCTTCTGATCATTTTGTTTGTGTAAAAAGCTCTCAACTCTTCTCTAGCTAGCTTTCATCGAACGAAATGATGTACTGTGGCATGTAGTTTTGCAGTTAGGAGTTTTTGAGACAGCACATTCGTTAGGGCCTGAAAACTGAAACGTAATTTAAGATCAACTTTAAAATCTACTCAATTTACACTAAGGCAACATTGAAATCTAACGAAACACATTCATAGGTCTAGGCTAGAGACGTGTTTCGGCGTCTTTAAACCTAGTCGCTGTCGTTCGCCTCTTGGCTTTAGACAGCACTAGTACGGACATGTGCTCCCCGTACCATCGCGTATATAAAGGGAGACCCCATTAGGTTTCAATCCTTTATCCATAGGAAGCCGAGTCTGCTGCCCTATACCTGTGATACACTGAGCACAACATTCGGGGAGATTGCCTGCACATACGGAAAGTCCTTGGTTGATTTCTCTTTCATTATTGAAACTAAGGTGTATATTGCAGTTCACGGTTATTTGGTACACTCTTTTGCCTAGTATTCCTGAGTGGTCATTTTGATCTTATCTGACTCCCTAAATTTGAAAGGATCACCAAGCGCTTGTCCTTTCACGCTTGTGTCAAATCTGAAAGAGATAGAGTCACCTTTTCGACCGTTTCTCGACTCTTAAAACATGAAACGGTGAAGTCTCTTATTTTTCAATGTGGTAAACATTAATCACCCACGATCACACACCTTGTTAGTTTCTGCTTTTTGACCGTTTGATTGTGTTTCTTGACTCTTTTTTCAGCTCGTGTGTGGTTTTGAGTTTTGATGGAAACTTTTTCAGAGTTTACCAACCAAGGAATCCCGTCAGATGGGAATCCTGGTCATTTTCCTCCTTTTGGGAATGTTGGTGCTCCCTACATGGCAACGTTGTCCCTTCCCAGGTTAACTGTTGGGTTGCCTGTCTGGTTGTTTTCAACATCTGTGGTCCCGAATGTCTCCACTACTATTCAATCAGTTCCTCCGTCGGAACAACATCATGTTGATTCCCAGGTGGACCTCTCCCCTTCTTCGCCTGTTTTTGCGTCCTCATCTTCTACTTCGCCTGGTGAAAGTCTGGATTCGAGTAACCAGGTGGCTAAGAAGAAGAAGAAGAAGACAAAGAAGAAGAAGTCCGATAAAAGAGATGATAAAGCTTCCGCTACTGTTTCTGACACATCTCCTCTTGATATACCTTCCAACCCTCCACGGAAAGTCAAGTTCCCCTGCATGTTGTGCACAGGGGACCATCTTCTTCGAGACTGCCCTGGAATTCCCAAGGTGCTTGAAGCATGGTCCAACGGTCGTTCGTCATTTCCTTTGACTTCCGAGAGCCAGGTTGGGGGCACGGCTTCAGCTGGTGCTGATAAGGCTCCTAAGAAGCAGGGTAAGATCACCAATCCCTGTAAGTTGTGTGAAGGGCACCATGCCATTCACCTTTGTCCTTATATGGATGAAGCTAAGTGAGTGTTGGACAACCCCGATGTTTCCACACCATGCCCCCCAGCTGGTTATAAACAGCTCTCCTTGAGTCTTCCACCTACTGATGATACGATTGGTAAAAAATCATCTTTGGTCGATCCCACTCCCTCAGAAATTCGGATTCAAGAATCCGCCCATGACCAACCATTGGTCATGGGATCAGTTGAGCTGGCCCCGTCTATGGTGCACCAAGTATTTTCCATCAAGAGTGGACCTCACACCCCTCATTTTCTTCTAGTTTCTTCAGATTCCTTAGACTTGGAGAAATATTCTCCTGTCCTCGTACCTCAAAGAGCTGCTCCTCTGCCTCCCACCATGGAGGATTTGGAGGATACCCCTCCCGCCTTCGAGATGGAGGTTATGGAAGATGCTCATTCTTCCATAACACTAGGGGAAGACCTTCTCGGTTCGATGGTAGCCCCTCCGAGTAGTTTAGTCGCTTCCTTTGATTGGAGTCGATTTGCAGGATTCCGCCTTTTGTCTTATGTGCCTTTCGAGATCACAGTACAGGATTTTGGTCTGGTCGTACCCAACACCATTATAGACGAAGGCGCCTCTGTTAGTATTCTATCCTCAACTACCTAGAAAGCTTTCGGTTTGCCGCCACTTGCACCTGTTATGCAGAATCCGTTGACTTTTAACAGAAGGACGAGTCAACCATTGGGAATCCTTCCAGGGTTGCCTATTACTTTGGGAGGTAAAACTGTCCATATGGACATGATGGTCGTTCCAGGCCCCTTGGATTTCAATCTGCTCCTGGGACGCGATTACGCCTATGCCATGGGAGCGCTCGTCTCCTCCCTTTTTCGTGTGGCATGTTTTCCGCATGAAGGACAGATCGTGACCATTGATCAGCTTTCGTTCTTTGGTCCTAATGTGGCAACTAGTCCGCCATCACCCCCTCCTGGTTTTTATCCACCCATTGTATCTGCTCCACCGCAGGTCAACTATGTGTTTAGCTACCCTATGCCCGCACTCAGTGATGGCACCGTCGTGCATAGTGTACTAGGGGCATTGGGTCCTGATTTCTAAGATGTCGTTCTCCCACCTGGTGTGGGACTCTTGGAAACCATGAATTCTTGTTCATCATGATGGGAAGTCTGTCGGAGCATGGTTCTTTCCTTATGTCAAGCTCCTTAAAAAATGAAACAAGCTTGTCGGAGCACAGTTCCTTGTCTTGTGTCAAGCTCCTTAAAAAATGAAACAAGGTCGTGGGAGTAGAGTTCCTTGTCTTGTGTCAAGCTCCTTAAAAAATGAAACAACGTTGTCGGAGTAGAGTTCCTTTTCTTGTTTCAAGCTCCTTAAAAAAATGAAACAAGGTTGTTGGAGCAGAGTTCCTTGTCTTGTGTCAAGCTCCTTAAAAAATGAAACAAGGGTGTCTGAGGATAGTTCTTTTAATGTGTCAACCTTGTTAAAACAATGAAACACGTTCCCGTTCAATTCGAGTCTTTGATCAGATCTCGTAAAATCCCAGTCGAGTCTTTCTTAGATCTCGTAACTTGAACCTTCAATCCCTCCATCTGTTTACTCAGGTGCATGGATCGAAGCTTGGGGGGCATGTACCTCGAATTGAGTTACCATGCTGGGGGCATGCTTAATTTTTCAAGCATAGTTTGTTTCCGTTTCAAGCTTGTGTAAAAATGAAACCGATTTCAAGCATAGTTTATCTTTGTTTCAAGCTTGTGTAAAAATGAAACCAAATTCAAGAAGAGTTTTCTGATTTCAAGCTTGTGTAAAAATGAAACCTTTCCCATTTTACCTCTTGTGATTGCCATTTTATCAGCCTATTTTTGCCAGATGAGCCTTGGTTTTTTCACTCCATCGTCACTATCTGCTTGGCCTATCATATGCCTTCACTTGGTTGTTTTACCCGTTCCCGAGGAACCGCTGCGATGAGTGGTCTTTGTTAGCCAAGCTCTTGACCTTTACTTGTTCTGAGCAGTTCCACCATTACCGGAACCAGTTGCTACCCTTTATGCCACTCGTTCCTGCAGGAGGAGTCATCTTTCAGCTCTTTTCTGACTCTCTAAACATGAAAATATTGTCGAGGCCCTTGTCGTTTCGATCTCGTTAAAGTGGACAGGAAATGACATCTACCCAGTATACATTTACCCCTTTTTCGGGCTGGGATGGATTATTTACGAAAAAGGAATACCCTAGCCTATCGCGACTAGGAGGTTTTCTCAGATATTGTTTTCTACCTTTTTCGAGTTTGAGGAACTATCTACGAAAAGGGATCTCTAGAGTTTACTTTTCAGCTGTCTTTTCAAACTCTCTAAACATGAAGAGATGCCGAGTTCTTCTTTTGTCAGACTTGTTAAACCCTGATGACATCAGATTCAGTCGTGATGACATTATTCGAGTCGCTCCTTCCTAGGGCTCATTAAATGTACTAGGATGGATTCGTCCAAAGGACAGATTTATATGGCAAGCATATGGTATCCTCTTCAAGATTGTGTAAAAATAAAGAGGTACTCACCGAAATGGTGGGGAAAATGGAACCAACATCATTGTCGTGTCGGCAGTATGTCGCTCTTAAACATGGCACTTGTCTGCATTCGTGTCGGGTTGGGGAAAATCTCATCTCGTTTTTCACTTGCCTCCATGGGTTTGGGTGATCCCTTTTGACCTCTCATCTACTCTTTGCCTCGTCACCATGACCTCTGATCTTTTGATGTCAAATACTGCCAAATCCACCGTCGTGCCGTCAATATGTTCAAGAGAAGTTGACCTCTGCACGTACCAACCTTCCTCTGATTCTCATTTGATTCTGATTCACAAAAACATCATGTTCCTCTGTCTCGTGTTGATGATGTGGGAAACATTATGGCCCACCTTCGATCAAGGTAAATTCCTGTCGACTTCAGCTCATAATCCACGAAGTTGATCTAGAGACTCCCTTATGGTACCTTGGAGCCTGCATGCCTCAATGGCAGGTTCGTCGCATTCGACGTGAGGTTTTCATCATTGGCCTCTGATCGAGTGATTCTATGGGTGTTCGACACCAGCTCATTTATTCACACACCGTGGATTCTACCTACAGTACCTTGAGGTCCATTTTCATTATTGGTGGTTCCTCTCGCGTCTGTTAACAGCTTTCATCATTGGCTGGTAATCAGATGATGTTCTTGCATGTTCGACTTCAGCTCACATATTAGCGTGCTTGAAATTGTACTTTGTTCAGGTCGAGATGGAGTGCAAGACCCTGGATTGTGTCTGTTGTAATCCAGGCTATGATATTGTGGATTATTATGATTATTTACATGACTCACTGATTGGATGGCTGCGACCATACCTGAGTCTATTCATCGATCCTCAATGGATGGTTGCGTCCATGCCTTGGATCTAGATTATTGTATACTCTGTTATGGATGGCTGCGCCCATACCACACAAATATATCATGTATCTGAGACATCAGTTGTACTTCACTCCGTAGGTTTTCCGATGGTAGTGTTTTTAGTCGGCATGTTCTCGTAAAGCATTTCACCTGTCTCTCTCTCTCGGGCCTCATGCTTTAGGGGGCATCTGTTACATAGAAATTTGTCACCATCCCTACAATCCCCATCCTGCACATTGGAGGGCTCATTCCGTGACCTGTGAGAAGAGACAAGACTTGAAAATAATTTCATTGCATCCCTCTGAAGATGAGCTTTGATTGCCTTGAAAACATCTCCCTGAAAAAAACCCTAAAAATAGATCTTTTTACATTGGCGCGGTTCCATAGTTCATCCCTCGCACCAGGAGGGAAAATCCTCTAAAGAGGGCGCGCCAATTGGTGCTCTGTCATAGAGCCGTACCCACGCCAACCATATTAAGAGGTGGTTTTTAAAAATAAGAGGCGGAAGTTTCATCCTAAAAAATTCCTGGACTGATATCTATCTTGAGTTGGGTGGTTTGGCTACGGATTTCCATAGAGAGGAAGTGGTTTGCCACCTCTCATGGAAGCTTCCTTGATGATAGGGCCAATCCCATAATTATAAGGATCTCAACTTCCCTTCCTCCTCCTATAAAGGCTTGCCCATCTCCATAGCAAGCTAGTTCCAGAATCCCCAAGTTCCCAAGAGCTTTCATGCTGCAAAAGCCTTCTTGATTCCCTAAGGCCAAATCCAAGCAAGGAGACTATTTCCAAGTATCCGGAGAGAGAGTCTTGTCCCATCTTTGACAGGCTTTATCGAGACATGTGCTGCTGACGACCCGCCAAAGGAGAATTCGGCGTCGAAGCTTTGGTTGTATTCTTCTTTTTGACTCATTAATATTAAGCGACTATTGGTTATGGTTCCACTCTTGTTCTTGATCATGTTCATGAGTTATGTCCTCTTCGACTGACATATAGTTCTATATTCTAGGTTTTATGCTTGCGTTTGTGTTGTTTCTTGCATGTGCAGGTGTCCGATCATGGAGATCGTGAGGATTGTGATCTTCCAAGGCAAAGGAACGGGAGCACCACCTCTTCTACAAACGACAGCGCTGGATTCCAGGTAAGCCTTCCTCGCAAGTCAGTTTATTTACAATTAGGAACCTGCACTGTAGCATGTTTTATTGTTTCTAGACCCGATCTGGGCTAGTAGGGATCGTCTCTGTCCGCAGAGGGGATTTACCTCCTCAACAGTTATGGTTAAGGTTAAGGGCAAGGTTAATGTTAGGTTAAGGGGTTTTGGTTAAGGTTAAGGTTAAGGTTAAGGTTAACCTTAACCTTAACCTTAACATTGACCTTGACCTTGACCTTAACCTAACCTTAACCTTATCCTTAACATTAACCTTAACCTTAACATTGACCTTCACCTTAACCTAACCTTAACCTTATCTTAAGGATAAGGTTTAGGTTAAGGTTAAGGTTAAGGTTAGGTTGAGGTTAAGGTTAACCTTAACCAAAACCTTGAAATTAAGGTTAGGTTAAGGGTAAATTCAAGGTTAAGGCTAAGGTTAAGTTTAAGGGTAAAGTTAAGGTTAAGTTAAGGGTAAATTTAAGGTTAGGGTTACGATTAAGGTTAGGGTTAAGGTTAAGGTTAAGGTTAATGTTAAGGTTTTGGTCAAGGTTAGGGTTAGGTTATAGTTAAGGTCAAGGTTAGGGTTAGGTTAAGGTTAAGGTTAAGTGTTTGGTCAAGGTTAAGGTTAACGGTAAAGTTAGGGTAAAGGTTAAGATTAAGGTTATGGTTAAGGTTAAGGTTAAGGTTAGATAAAGTTTAATGTTAAGGTTAATGTTAAGGTTAAGGTTAGGGTTAGGTTATAGTTAAGGTTAGGTTTATGTTAATATTAAGGTTAGGTTTACGTTATAGTTAAAGACAAGCTTAAGTTAGGTTAAAGTTAAATTTAAGGTTAACGTCAAAGTTAAGGTTAAGTTAAGGTTAAGGTTAAGGTCAAGGTCAAGGTTAAGGTTAAGGTTAGGTAATGGTAAGGTTAAGGTTATGGTTAAGGTTAGGTTAAGGTTAAAGTTAAAGTTAAGGTTAGGTTAAGGTTAAGGTTAAGGTTATGGGTTTAGTCAGGTTAAGGTTAAGGTTACGGGTTTTGTCAGGTTAAGGTTAAGGTTATGGTAAAGGGTGAAGGTTAAGGGTAAGGTTAAGGTTAAGGTTACAGTTTTAGTTAGGTTAAGGTTAAGGTTAAGGCTTTGGTCAAGGTTAGGGTTAGGTTATAGTTAAGGTTAAGGTTAAGGGTAAGGTTAGGGTAAAATCAGGGTAAAGGTACAGGTTAAGGTTAAGGTTCAGGTTAACCCTAACCTCACCCTAACCTTAACCCTAACCTTACCCTTACCCTTAACCTTAACCTTAACCTTAACCTGACTAAACCTGTAATCCTAACCTTACCCTTAACCTTATCTTACCTTGACCTTAAATATAACCTTAACCTTAAATTTACGCTTTACCTAATATTAACCTTAACCTAACCCTAACCTTGATTTTACCCGTAACTTAACCTTAAACGTCACTATAACCTAACCCTAACCTTGACCAAACCATTAACCTTAACATTAACCTTAACCTTTCCCCTAACCTTATCTTAACCTTTACTTAACCTTAACCTTAAACTTGACCTTGACCTTAACCTTAACCTTAACGTTAACCTTAACTTTACCGTTAACCTTAACCTTAACCTTACCCTTAAAATAACCTAACCTTAACCTTTACCTTAACTATAACATAACCCTAACCTTGACAAAACCCTTAACCTTAACATTAACCTTAACCTTACCCTAAACCTTAACTTATCCTTAACCTTAACCTTAACCATAATCTTAACCTCAGGTTAAGGTTAACGTTAAGGGTAAGGTTAGGGTTAAGGTTAGGGTAAGGTTAATATTAGGTTAAGGGTAAAGTTAAGGTTAAGGTTTGGGTTAAGGTCAAGGTTAAGGTTAAGGGTAAGGTTATTGTTATGTAAGGGTAAGGTTAAGGTTAAGGCTAAGAATAAGGGTAAAGTTAAGGTCAAGGTTATGGTTATGGGTAGGTTAAGGTTAAGTTTAAGGTTAAGTTAAGGTTAACGTTAAGATTAAGGGTTGGTCAAGGTTAGGGTTAGGTTATAATTAAGTTCAAGGATAAGGTTAGGTTAAGGTTAAGGTTAAGGTTAAAGGTAAGGTTAAGATTATGGTTATGGTTAAGTTAATTTATTTTTAAGGTTAGGGTTAGGTTATAGTTAAGGTTAGGTTATAGTGAAGGTTAAGGCTAAGACCCGTAACCTTAACCTTGACCTTACCTTTAACATTAACCTTAACTTTAACCCTAACCTTGAATTTACCCTTAACCTAAACTTAAAATAACCTAACCTTAACCTTGACCTTAACCTAACCTTAACCTTAACCTTACCTGTAACCTTCACCATTAAGCTCAACCTTAACCTTAACCTTAACCTTATCTTAACCTTAACCTAACCTTAACCTTAACCTTAACCTAATCTTAACCTTAACCATAACATTAACCTTAACGTTAACCTTAAACTTAATCTAACCTTAACCTTAACCTTAACCTTAGCCTAACCTTGACCAAACCCTTAACCTTAACCTTAACCATAACCATAACCTTCCCCTAACCTTTACCTTAACCTTAACTATAACCTAACCCTAACCTTGACCAAACCCTTAACCTTAACCTTAACCTAACCTTAACTATAACCTAACCTTAACCTTGAACAAACCCTTACGCTTAACCTAACCTTAACCTTGACTTTATCCTTAACCTAATATTAACCTTAACCTTCCCCTAACCTTTACGAGACCTTAACCTTAACCTTAACTTACCCTAAGCTTAACCTTAACCTTAACCTTAACTATAGCCTAACTCTAACTTTGACCAAAACTTAACCATAACCATAACTTGAACCTTAACATAACTTTAACCTAACCTTAACCTTTACTTTACCTTTAACCTAACCTTAACCTTAACCTTAACCTTATCTTACCCTTAACCTTAACTTATCCTTAACATTAACCTTAACCCTAACCTTGACCAAACCATTAACATTAACCTTAACCTTAACCTAACCTTAACCTTAAATAAAACCTTAACCTTAACCATAACTTTAACCTTAATCTAACCTTAACCTAACCTTAACCTTAACTTAACCTTGACCTTAACCTTAACCTTGCCAAACCCTTAACCTTAACCTTAACCTTAACCTAACATTAGCCTTAACTTTACCCTTAACCTTGACCAAATCCTTAACCTTAACCTTAACCTGACTAAACCCTTTGTAATATTCCAAAATTTGCACATAGCAATTTGGAATATTAGATTTTAATACTCTCACCTAGAAGAGGAATAAATGGGTAAGGAAGCCCATGAACAATAAAAATATGAATAATTTCCACCTTAATAAGGAAGGGGATCACTTCAAGAGCTCAACTTTACACTTACAAGTGTGAACATGGGCAAAATAGATAAGGACATAGTCAAGTTTGACTAAGTCGACATGCATTCTTGAGGAGGAAGAGATCACCTAAGAAAATCGGTTCAATGTGAACAAGGATCAGCCTAAGACACATATGCAAACTAGATTGAATATCCCTAGTGTGAAAAGAGGCAAGTCAACAGTGCAGCCACAAGAGGACGGAAGCAAGCTAGGGCAGCACAGTTTTGAAAGAGGAAGCTTCATAAAGAAGTCACCTCAACATTGTGTGGGGTCCAGGGTGAGGAGGCTCACCAAAGATAAAAGGAAGGAAAATCAAAGGATATTCATTCATGTATCCAGATTTCTTGGTCTAGAGACCAATTGCATACTTCAGATGTTTAGCCGGAGTTGCTGCACTACTTAGTGCAAATAATTCTCGTGTGGGAATTCCATCCTCTCTTTGGATCAACTTGCTTAGGGGATAAAGAGAGAAATATTTGAGCTTCATTTTAGTATTTGGCTTTTGGACACTCTTCCATATTCAGCCACAATGCAGTATCCTTCAGAAACTGTGTCCTTTATGTAGCAGTAGCAGCAGCACTACTGCACCCTTGGATTTTATGCAAATCTTTGAGGAGGAGGTGTTCATTTCCCTTCGGGAGTTATAATAAGAGGCCTAGGGAAATTTATATGTATTATTATGATATGTCATGTCATTTACAACCATGTTTAATACATATATGCAGTAACTGCGTTATTTTCTGCAGTACTGTTTGTTATTCATGTATTTTACCGGAAACCTTTTCCGTGTGTATTTCTCCTTGTGTATAAGTGATTAAATCTCCATTTATTTGTTGTATGACTCATTTAAAATATATATCAGACTTATATCATCATTTATTGTATAAACCATTCAGAAAATACGCTCCCTATGCTTCAGTAAATTTCTGCATACTCCAAGTCATGGGAAATTAACAATTTTAAGCCTAGTCGGGAATGGAGGATCTGTTTAACTGAGCAAAAAAATTTTGTTTTTTCTGAAATTTGGCATGTGAATCCCTATTGATCTAATGTAACATATCCCAAAGAAATTACCCTTGTTTTTATGCATATTTCTAAATACAGTCATTTTAGGGCATGAAAACCTACTTTTCCTCATCTTTTTGAGAATAAAAGCTAAGTAAGGGTCGCTGCATTACTTGGAATTGGTTTCTAAGTGTTTGTAAACACGTTTTATGATATTTGAAGCACAAATTCCTAAAAAATGTGTTTTTCAGGCATCTCTTGTTGAGAAATCCCTTTTGGGATATTACAGTGGTATCAGAGCAAGATCTTTGGCTTAGCCTATGGCTTCAAGCCAAAGTGATGACTCCCTGGAGGAGGAATATTTCAAGCTCTATAGACAGAGTCTATAGATGTCCAGGTAGCCTCTGGATCTCATCCTTTTTTTGAATGTGACATATCCAGTAAATGCCCCTGTAGTCAATCTCTGGAATAGAATTTCGATATTCCTGAAAAGGGAACATTATAGTGGTATCAAAGAAGAGAAGAGAAGATAATAAACACAGATCAAAATTATGGAGAGGATGATCTTACTCTCATCCATTTTCAGATCCAAGAAGAAATAAGAAGAAAAATGCATTGAAACTCTAAAAGGGTTTCAAGGAGGAGAGAGCTGCAGTGAAACCTCTAGGTTTCAAGAGGCAGAAAAAGATGCATGCACTTCCTGTTCTCATAGAGGAGGTGAAGAAAAAGGATACCACTTAGAGCATGATATCTTAATTGGCTATTTGGCAGAATAAAAGTGCCAACCTAGGGCTTTCAAAGAGACCCTATATTTTCCTTAGTTTATTCAACTGAGAGAAGAAAGAAGACTTTGCAGCAAAGGAGAGATCAAAGGAAATAGGTTCCTATTGTCTAAATTTGATGGGTCAACTACAGCAAGAGCTTGGGCAAGAAAGCTTGAGGCATTCTTCATACTTCATCCAGTGAAAGAGAGGGAGGTAGCAGCAATTGCAGCTCTGCACCTGGAGGGTGAAGCCAATGCTTGGTGGTGCAGTCACTTAAACCACACAAGGGTGAAATATTTTTCTGAGTTCACTCAAGAGCTAATCAGAACCTTTGATGAGGAAATATCAGAGGGGAGAAGACCCACACCACCATGGGAGGAGGCAAGTACCAACGCTGCCATACCCTTGAGAGAGCAACCTTCTACATTAGCAGTTGGATCAACCAACACATTGAAGAGAGGACCTCTTGCAACCATAGAAGATGTCCCAAAGACTCAAAGAGGTATGCATAAATTTCCATGTCTTAACATTTCAGGAAATTTTATGGAAAGGGTTGGAGATTTTTTTGCATATGGCCCAGGATCAAATGATATTGCTGAGATAAAGCAGCAAGATTGCACTGCACTGTGCAAGCTTGGAGGGTTCAAGGGAGAATTGAACCATCAACCTCATGCATCACTGTTGAGTTGCACACAACCCTTGAGGTTGAGGTGTGATATTTTGGAGAGAATCATGAACCTGGAGGATGGAGTGAGCCTTGCTCCAAACAAATTCATGCAGAACCAAATGTTCATCCTGGAGTTGAGATATGAGATAGCCAAAACACCCTGGAGGAGAGTTACAGTGCTTTCAAGAGGTAGCAGCAAGGAGGCTTTTCTTTCAGCCCCTTTGTATCCTTATGGGTTCAAAATGATCATTGGTGAGATATCTTCTCTAGGAGTTCTCCAAGGAGTTGCATTTCAGCATCCCATGGAATGCAAGGAAAAAAATATGATATGGGAGGATGGTAGATCTCATTGAAGAAATACCAAGATGTAGAATGATGAGAAGCATCCACAAAGAGTTGAGTGGATGTGGATGGGACACAAGAGGCTTTTAAACCAATTGCAAGTCTGTGACATTAGGTAGCAAGAGGCAATGTTGTGTTGGCTACTCTTGAGAAATTTTGGTCAACCTATGACATGTCCTTTTCCATGGGGTGAGAAAAGGAAGGAAGATGGGCAGGATACTTTCATCATGGGGAAACAAGGAGTGTGGATGCATTATGATGGTATGGTCAATTTTTTTTCACTGCATCAGTTGTATGATGGAGGTATGATGAGGCAGCAAAGATATTTGTTGCTTTGGAGGATTGAGAGAGAGCAAGGGAAGATTTTCTCTCACATTTTGCATGATGTTGCAATGGGAGGAGATGGAAACATTATGAGAGGAGTCTTTGACATTGAACATGTTAGAGGATGGATTTATGAGTTGGAAGGAGCCTATTTTCATAGGACAATAGCGCTGTCACTTGGAAGCATGAGCTTATTGGTGGCGTGTCCCCAGGTTCACTTCATATTTGATGAACTTGGTGGGCATAGAGGAGGTGAGATTGATAGAGTGGTGGATGGACCCATTGGTTGTTGTGATATGCTCTCCTTGACTTGGATGTCCAAGCATAAGAAGGAGTATTTTCATGGGGCATGTGATTCACTCCTCTTCAGATTTATATGCCATACCACTATGGAGGATTCATCTATGGATCCTATCACCATCTTGCTTTCATCACATGGTAAGAACTTTGTTGTTGCACTTATTGATTGTTCATCACTATATTTGTATACTCTTACCATGTCCTTGCAGCACATTGCTCTACAAAGGGGCAAGTTTTTCTTTAGGCTCCATGGTACATCTTTGGCCAGCTATTATGATGGAGAAAACCATCTAATGCATGGTCCAGGGCAAGTATATGGTTGCTTCGTATGTGCTGAATTGACATAGTTAGCCATATACTATTTACTAGTGGGTGTGATGACTTATACTGCAAGCCATTTGTCAAGAGAAAACTTGGCATACCATTTTTGAAGTTGCAGTGGGGAAGACTGTGTTGTGACCACTTGGGAGACTGTTGGTACCTTCTAGAACTACATAGAACTTTTAGTATTTCTATAATTATGATGTTGATCATCATCTTATGTGCTGATGTTATACTTGCCTATATGAGGAGCATGATTGGAGGAGGAACACATGGAGTGGGTATGTTCTTGGGGGAGGAGCATCCCCACACTTTCTGCATTGCAATGTATAAGGGGAGCATGGGAGGAGACATGGCCTGTATAGAAACATCTTTGTGTCTTAATGAGGATGGCCATGAGGTGGATGAGATACCATATGGTGGTAGTTCCTTTTCCATCATGTATGTGATGGTTTGGGCCAGCTTGATGCACAACGCTGGGAGAGGGACCTTTGGAGGTTTAGCTTCCTTCTTGCCATTGGAGGGAAACATCATTGCATCTTGAGATCAGAAAATTATCTACACTTATCTTAAGTGGAGAGGAAAGCAGCATGGGGTAGGCTACTATGTCTTCCATGTCCGAAATTCGAGCCCACCTACTTTTCCGGAGCTTCAGGTGGAGGATGATTTGCATGAGTTACCATTTTGGAGGGTGGCTCCTTTTGCTTGGTTGATAGCTTGGGGAGGAGAGATGCAAATGGGGATGATGATTCCAAATCTATATCAGCCCTCATGCTCCAAGAGGATCTTCAAACATCCCATAGTTGCTTCCATGGATGTTCTACTGTCACCTAATGTCAGCTATTTAGATCGCTTACACACTTGGTAGGGGCAACTTGGAGATATGATGATGATGCAACACCTTGATATATGGAGGTTTCCATATTATGAGGTTGCTACAGGGGAGAAGAGGATGCTCTTCAGTCTTATCCTTGTAGTTTCTTCGGGAGAAGCAACATTTGGGAGGGGAGGACTGTAATATTCCAAAATTTTCACATAGCAATTTGGAATATTATATTTTGCTACTCTCACCTAGAAGAGGAATAAATGGGTAAGGAAGCCCATGAAAAATAAAAATATGAATAATTTCCACCTTAAGAAGGAAGGGGATCACTTCAGGAGCTGAACTTTACACTTACAAGTGTGAACATGGGCAAAATAGATAAGGACATAGTCAAGTTTGACTACGTCAACATGCATTCTTGAGGAGGAAGAGATCACCTAAGGAAACCAGTTCAATGTGAACAAGGATCAGCCTAAGACACATATGCAAACTAGATTGAAGATCCCTAGTGTGAAAAGAGGCAAGTCAACAGTGCAGCCACAAGAGGAGGGAAGCAAGCTAGGGCAGCACAGTTTTGAAAGAGGAAGCTTCATGAAGAAGTCACCTCAACATTGTGTGGGGTCCGGGGTGAGGAGGATCACCAAAGATAAAAGGATATTCATTCATGTATTCAGATTTCTTGGTCTAGAGACCAATTGCATACTTCATCTGTTTAGCCAGAGTTGTTGCACTACTTAGTGCAAATAATTCCCGTGTGGTAATTCCATCCTCTCTTTGGATCAACTTGCTTAAGGGATAAAGAGAGAAGGATTTGAGCTTAATTTTAGTATTTGAATTTGGGACACTCTTCCATATTCAGCCACAATTCATTCTCCTTCAGAAACTGCGTCCTTTATGCAGCAACAGCAACAGCATAGCTGCACCCTTGGATTTTATGCAAATCTTTGAGGAGGAGGTGTTCATTTCCCTCTGGGAGTTCTAATAAGAGGCCTAGGGCCATTTATTTGTATTATTCTGATATTTCATGTCATTTATATACATTTTTAATAAAGAGATGCAGTAACTACGTTATTTTCTGTAGTACTGTTTGTTATTCATGTATTTTGCCGGAAACCTTTGCCGGGTGTCTTTCTCCTTGTGTATAAGTGATTAAATCTCCATTTATTTTCTGTATGACTCATTTAAACTATATATCAGACTTATATCATCATTTATTATAGAAAACCTTCAGAAAATATGCTCCCTATGCTTCAGTAAATTTCTGCATACTCCAAGTCATGGGAAATCAACAATTTTAAGCCTAGTCGGGAATGGAGGATCTGTTTAACTTAGAAAAATGCATTTTTTTTTTGCTAAAATTTGGCATGTGAATCCCTATTGACCTAATATAACATATCCTAGAGCCATGACCCTTTTTTTTTATGCATATTTCTGAATACGGTCATTTTATGGCATGAAAAGCTGCTTTTCCTCATCTTTTTTAGAATAAAAGTTGAGTAAGGGTTGCTGCAATACTTGGAATTGGTTTTTGAGTGTTTTTAAAAAACTTTTATGATATATAAATCACACATTCCTTAAAAATACATTTTTCAGGCATCTCTTGCTGAGCAATCCCTTTTGGGATATTATACCCTTGACTTTACCCTTAACCTTAACTTTACCCTTAACCTAACCTTACCCTTAACCTTGACCTTAACCTAACCAAACCTGTAACCTTAACTATAATCTAACCCTAACCTTTACCAAACCCTTAACATTAACCTTAACCTTAACCTTTACCTAACCTTAACATTAACCTTAACCATAGCCTTAACCTTAACCTTATCTTAACCTTTACCTTCACTATAACCTAACCTTAACCTTGACCTTAACTATAACATAGCCCTAACCTTGACCAAACCCATAACCTTAACCTTAACTTTATCTTAACCTTAACCTTCACTATAACCTAACCTTAACCTTAACCTTAACTATAACCTAACCCTAAGTTTAACCTTAACCTTAACCTAACCTTCACCTTAACCTTAACCTTAAACTTAACCTAACCTTAACCTAACCTAACCTTAACCTTTACCTAACCCTAACCTTACCCTAACATTACCCTTAACCGTACACTTAACCTTAACCTTAACCATAATCTTAAGCTCAGGTTAAGGTCAAGGTTAAGGTTACGTTAATGGTAATGTCCAGGTTAAGGTTAGGTTAAAGTTAATATTAGGTTAAGGGTAAAGTGAAGGCTAAGGTTAAGGTTAAGGGTTTGGTCAAGGTTAAGGGTTAGGTTAAGGTTAAGGTTAGGTTAACTGTAAAGTCAAGGTTAAGGTAAAGTTAAGGTTAGGGTTAGGTTTTAGTTAAGGTTAAGATTAGGTCAAGGTTAAGGTTAAGGTTACGAGTTTAGTTAGGTTAAGGTTAAGGTTACAGGTTTATTCAGGTTAAGGTTAAGGTTAAGGGATTGGTCAAGGTTAGGGTTAGGTTATAGTTAAGGTTAAGGTTAAGGGTAATTTTATAGTTAGTTTAAGGTTAAGGTTAAGGTTATGATAAGGTTAAGCTAAGGTTAAGGTTAAGGGTTTGGTCAAGGTTAGTGTTAGGTTATAGTTAAGGTTAAGCTTAAGGTTAGGTTAAGTTAAGGTTAAGGTCAAGGTTAAGGGTAAGGTTAAGGTTAGGTTATGGTTAAGATTAGCTTAAAGGTATAGTTAAGGTTAATGTTAGGTTAAGGGTAAAGTTAAGGTTAAGGTTAGGGTTAAGGTTATGATTATGTTATAGTTAAGATTAAGGTTAAGGTTAAGGTTAAGGATTTGGTCAAGGTTATGGTTATGTTATAGTGAAGGTTAAGGTTAAGTTAAGGGTAAAGTCAAGGTTAAAGTTAGGTTAAGGTTAAGATTAAGGGTAAGGTCAAGGTTAAGGTTACATGTCTTAACCTTAACCTTTAATACAACCTAACCTTAACCTTAACCTTAACCTGAACTTTAACCTAACCTTAACCATAACCTTAACCTTAACATTGACCTTCACCCTTAACCTTAACCTATCCTTAACCTTAACCTTGACCTTAACCTTAGCCTAAACTTAACCATAAACTTAACCTTAACCTTAACCTTAACCTTTACCTTTACCTTAACCTTGAATTTAACTATAACCTAACCCTAACCTTGACTAAACCCTTAACCTTGACCTGACTAAACCTATAAGCTTAACCTTAACCTTAACCTTTACCCTTAACCCTAACCTTACCCTTAACCTTAACCTTAACCTGAGGTTAAGATTATGGTTAAGGTTAAGGTTAAGGATAAGTTATGGTTAAGGGTAAGGTTAAGGTTAAGGTTACGGGTTTAGTCAGGTTAAGTTTAAGGTTAAGGGTTTGGTCAAGGTCAGGCTTAGGTGATAGTTAAGGTCAAGGTTAAGGTTAAGGTTATGGTTAAGGTTAAGGTTAGGTTAAGTGTAAAGTGAAGGTTAAGGTTAAGTTAAGGTTAAGATTAGGTTAAGGGTAAAGTTAAGGTTATGGTTAGGGTAAGGTTAAGGTTAGGTTAAGTGTAAAGTTAAGGCTAAGGTTATGGTTAAGGTTAGGCTAATTTTCAGGTTAAGGTTAAGGTTAGGTTTAAGGTTAGGGAATTTTAAGGTTAAACTTAAGGTTAAGGTTAAGGTTTGAACTTACCCTTAACCTAATTTTAACCTTAACCTTAACCTTAACCTTGACCTAACCGTAACCCTAACCTTGACTGTTGAAGAGGTAAATCCCCTCTACAAACAGAGGCGATCCCACTAGCCCAGATCGGGTCTAGTGACAATCAAGTCACGCAATGACGTTGGTTCCTAGTTACAAAAATACAAAGATCGGGATGAGTAGCCTACCTCAAATCCCACACAATCGTTGTTGAATATAAGATGATGTTTCCCATCCCTCGCTTGACAGATCATGATCCTTCCGTTTGACATGTCCAAACACCTCTACAAATGCAGGGAAACAATGACATAAAATGTAAAATCTAAAGAATGTAACCATATATCAGTCAGAGAGGATATAATTCATTGCATTACATAAAGAAATGAACACATGAATGGAACCAAAATAAGAGTCGCTTATATTATAAATGACAAAAGGGAGAGTACAACCAAATGCTCTGATGTTATGATCTTCCTTCAGCGGGGCTGACAGCAGAGCCTGTCTCAAAAAATCCTGTCGAGATTCTAGACAAAGCTCTCTCTCTTCGGATTGGCTCTCAATAGTTTCCTGGCTATAGTTTCCTTCCTAAAAGTTCAGCTAGAACATGTTCAAACCTTCAGCCATTCAGCTTCTTCAACTTGTTCAACTAGCACATGAATGGAAGATGGCTATATTTATAAAGGAGAGGAGAGGTTTGGGATCCCTACAATAGTGGAAGGAAGTCCTTATCCCTTGGGAGGTTTCCCCATAAATTGGAACCAAGAGGCCAAAGGAGGAAGGCCGTGGTTATTTAGTCAAACCACTCCTTATGACTCATCCACAAAGTTGTTGTAATCAAAACTTCGCCTCTTTTTTTTTTGAAAAAAGTTTCCATAAGCAGATTGGCACAAGTGCTTAACTAGGACAGAGTGCCAGCTGGTGCGGGCTCAGTGTTAATTTTCCTCATTGGCGCGAGGGCATAAAGGGCTACGAGCGCCAAGGCAAAAACAGGTGTTTTTAGTGGTTTGCTCAGGAAATGGTCAACAGAAGTATTGTTGTTCTCATTGCAAGGGATGTAATGATGGTATTTTCAAGGCATGACACTGCTTATTGGTCATAGAAATCACCCTCCAATGGGTGATATGGGGATTGCAGGGATAGTGAAAAATTACTGTGTAACAGATGCCCCCTAAAGCATAAGGTCTGAGAGAGAGGGAGGGGTGAAATGCTTTATGAGAACGCGCCCAACTGAAAACACTGCCATCGGAAGACCTACAAGATCAACTTGATTAAGGGATCAAGAGAGAAGTATTTAAGCTTCATTTCAGTATTTGGCTTTGGGCCACTCTTCCATATTTAGCCACAACATAGTCTCCTTCAGAAACTGCGTCCTTTATGTAGCAGCAACAACACAGCTGCACCCTTGGATTTTATGTAAATATTTGAGGAGGAGGTGTTCATTTCCCTCCGGGAGTTCTAATAAGAGGCCTAGGGCCATTTATTTGTATTATTCTGATATTTCATGTCATGTACAGCCATTTTTAATACATATATGTAGTAACTGCATTATTTTCTGCAGTACTATTTGTTATTCATGTATTTTGTCGGAAACCTTTGCTGGGTGTCTTTCTCCTTGTGTATAAGTGATTAAATCTCCATTTATTTGTTGTATGACTCATATAAAATATATATCAGACTTATCTCATCATTTATTATAGAAACCCTTCAGAAAATATGCTCCCTATGCTTCATTAAATTTCTGCATACTCCAAGTCATGGGAAATCAACAATTTTAAGCCTAGTCGGGAATGGAGGATTTGTTTAACTTAGAAAAACGCCTTTTTTTTTCTGAAATTAGGCATGTGAATCCATATTGACCTATTCTAACATATCCCAGATCCATGACCATTTTTTTTACGTATATTTCTGAATAAAATCCTTTTAGGGCATGAAAAGCCCCTTTTCCTCATATTTTTTAAAATACAAGTTGAGTAAGGGTTGCTGCAGTACATGGAATTGGTTTTTGAGTGTTTTTAAACACCTTTTATTATAGCTGAAGCACACATTCTTGAAAAATTCATTTTTTAAGCATCTCTTGCTGAGAAATCCCTTTTGGGATATTACACCCTTGACTTTACCCTTAACCTAACCTTACCCTTAACCTTAACCTTAACCTGACCAAACCCATAACCTTAACTATAACTTAACCCTAACCTTGAAAAAACCCTTAACATTAACCTTAACCTTAACCTTTACCTAACGTTAACCTTAACCTTAACCATAACCTTAACCTTAACCTTATCTTAACCTTTACCTTCACTATAACCTAACCTTAACCTTGACCATAACTATAACCTAAACCTAACCTTGACCAAACCCATAACCTTAACCTTAACTTTATCTTAACCTTAACCTTCACTATAACCTAACCTTAACCATAACCTAACCTTGACCTTAACCTTATCTTACCCTTAACATAACCTTAACCTTAACTATAACCTAACCCTAAGTTTAACCTTAACCTTAACCTAACCTTCACCTTAACCTAACCTTAACCTTAACCTTAACCATAACTTTAACCTTAATCTTAACCTTACCTTAACCTTAACCTTAACCTAACCTAACCTTAACCTTAACCTAACCCTAACCTTACCCTTAACCTTACACTTAACCTTAACCTTAACCATAATCTTAACCTCAGGTTAAGGTCAAGGTTAAGGTTACGTTAATGGTAAATTCAAGGTTAAGGTTAGGTTAAAGTTAATATTAGGTTAAGGGTAAAGTTAAGGCTAAGGTTAAGGTTAAGGTTAGGTTAAGGGTAAAGTCAAGGTTAAGGTAAAGTTAAGGTTAGGGTTAGGTTTTAGTTAAGGTTAAGATTAGGTCAAGGTTAAGGTTAAGGGGGTAAGGTTAAGGATAAGGTTACGAGTTTAGTCAGGTTAAGGTTAAGGTTACGGGTTTAGTCAGGTTAAGGTTAAGGTTAAGGGATTGGTCAAGGTTAGGGTTAGGTTATAGTTAAGGTCAAGGTTAAGGTTAAGGGTAATGTTATAGTTAGGTTAAGTTTAAGATTAAGATTAGGAAAAGGTTAAGGTAAGGTTAAGGTTAAGGGTTTGGTCAAGGTTAGTGTTAGGTTATAGTTAAGGTTAAGGTTAAGATTAGCTTAAAGGTATAGTTAAGGTTAAGGTTAGGTTAAGGGTAAAGTTAAGGTTAAGGTTAGGGTTAAGGTTAGGGTTAGGTTATAGTTAAGGTTAAGGTTAAGGATAAGGTTAAGGTTAAGGTTAAGGTTAAGGTTACGAGTATAGTAAGGTTAAGGTTAAGGGTAAGATTAAGGTTAAGGTTAAGGTTAAGGGTTTGGTCAAGGTTAGGGTTATGTTATAGTGAAGGTTAAGGTTAAGTTAAGGGTAAACAAGGTTAAAGTTAGGTTAAGGTTAAGATTAAGGGTAAGGTCAAGGTTAAGGTTACGTGTCTTAACCTTAACCTTTAATACAACCTGAACCTTAACCTTAACCTTAACCTAAACCTTAACCTAACCTTAACCTTAACCTTGTCCTTCACCCTTAACCTTAACCTATCCTTAATCTTAACCTTGACCT
The DNA here is from genome assembly GCA_034641835.2 of Pinus albicaulis. Classification (NCBI taxonomy): domain Eukaryota; kingdom Viridiplantae; phylum Streptophyta; class Pinopsida; order Pinales; family Pinaceae; genus Pinus; species Pinus albicaulis. The sequence continues at coordinate 129,314 of JAXQQM020084311.1, forward strand.
TAACCTTAACCTAAACTTAACCATAAACGTAACCTTAACCTTAACCTTAGCCTTCACCTTTACCTTTAACTTGACTTTAACTATAACCTAAGCCTAACCTTGAGCAAACCCTTAACCTTAACCTTGACCTGAATAAACCTGTAAACGTAACCTTAACCTTAACCTTTACCATTAACCCTAACCTTACCCTTAACCTTATCCTTAACCCGAGGTTAAGATTACAATTAAGGTTAAGGTTAAGGATAATTTAAGGTTAAGGGTAAGGTTGAGGTTAAGGTTACAGGTTTAGTCAGGTTAAGGTTAAGGTTAAGGGTTTGGTCAAGGTTAGGTTTAGGTTATAGTTAAGGTCAAGGTCAAGGTTAAGGTTAAGGTTAAGGTTATGGTTAAGGTTAAGGTTAGGTTAAGGGTAAAGCCAAGATTAACGTTAAGTTAAGGTTAAGATTAGGTTAAGGGTAAAGTTAAGGTTATGGTTAGGGTAAGGTTAATGTTAGGTTAAGTGTAAAGTTAAGGTTAAGGTTATGGTTAAGGTTAGGCTAATTTTCAGGTTAAAGTTAAGGTTAGGTTTAAGTTTAGGGAAGGTTAAGGTTAAGGTTTGACTTTACCCTTAACCTTAACTTATCCTTAACCTTAACCTTAACCTTAACCTTGACCTAACTGTAACCTTAACCTTAACTGTTGAAGAGGTAAATTCCCTCTGCAGATAGAGGTGATCCCACTAGCCTAGATCGGGTCTAGCAAAAATCAAGTCACGCAATGACGTTGGTTCCTAGTTACAAAAAGACAAATATCACGATGAGTAGACTACCTCAAATCCCATGCAATCATCGTTAAAGAAAATATGATGTTTCCCATCCCTCGCTTGACAAATCACGATCCTTCCGTTCGACACGTCTAAACACCTATACACATGCAGGGAAACAATGACATACAACATAAAATCTAAAGCATGTAACCATATATCAGTCAGAGAGGATATAATTCATTGCATTACATAAAGAAATGAACACATGAATGGAACCAAAATCATAGTCGCTTATATTATAAATGACAAAAGGGAGATTACAACCAAATGCTTTGACGCTATGATCTTCCTTCGGTGGGGCTGATAGCTGAGTGTGTCTCAAAAAATATTTTCGGGAGTCTGGACGAAGCTCTCTCTCTTTGGCTTGGCTGTCAATAGTTTCCCGGCCATAGTTTCCTTCCTACAAGTTCAGCTAGAACATGTTCAAACCTTCAACCATTCAGCTTGTTCAAATTGTTCAACCAACACATCAATGGAAGATGGCTATATTTATAGAGGAGAGGAGGGGGTTGGGATCCCTACGATAGTGGAAGGGAGGCCTTATCCCTTGGGAGGTTTCCCCATAAGGTGGAACTAAGAGGCCAAAGGAGGAAGGTCATGGTTATTCAGTCGAACCACTCCCTATGACTCATCCACGAAGTTGTTGTAATCGAAACTTCGCCTCTTTTTTTTTTTAATTTCCATAAGAAGATTGGCACTGGTGCTTAAATAGGATAGAGCTAGCTGGCACGAGTTCATTGTTAATTTTCCTCATTGGCGCGAGGGCATAACAAGCTACCAGCGCCAAGGTAAAAACATGTGTTTTTAGTGTTCTGCTCAGGAAATGGTCAACAGAAGGATTGTTGTCCTCATGGAAAGGGATGCAATGATGGTATTTGCAAGGCATGACATTGCTTATTTGTCATAGAAATGACCCTCCAATGGGTGAGATGGGGATTGCAGGGATAGTGACAAATTACTGTGTAACAGATGCCCCCTAAAGCATGAGAGATAGAGGGGTGAAATGCTTTATGAGAATGCGCCCAACTGAAAACACTGCCATCGAAAGACATGAAAAGACAAATACAATTGATATCTCTAATACATGATATTTGTCATGCGCGCATCCATCCATAATAGAGTGTACAATAACCGAGATCCAAGGTATGGAAGTACCCATCCAGTGAAGAAGGATCAACAAGTAGAATCAGGTATGGTCACAACCATCTAGTCAAATGAGTCATGTAACTAATCATGATAATCCACAAAAATCCATAGCCTTGATTTCATCAGACAAAATCCAGGGTCTTGCGCTCCATCTCAACCCAAACAGAGTACAAGTCTGAGCATGTGAATAAGTGAGCTGAAGTCGAACATGCAAGAACATCGTCTGATTACCAGCCAATAATGAAAGCCATTAACAGACGCGAGAGGAAGCACCAATATTGAAGATGGCCCTCAAGGTACTATAGGTACAATCCATGGAATGTGAACAGTGAGCTAGCGTCAAACACCTGAAGAATCATCCAATCAAAGGACAATAATGAAAACCTTGTGTCAAATGTGAAGAACCTGCCATTGAGGCATGCAGGCTCCTAGGCACCGGAAAGGAGTCTCTAGACCAACTTCCTAGATAATGAGTTGAAGTCAACAGGAAGTGACCTTGATCAAAGGTGGGCCATAGTGTTTCCCACATCATCAATGCGAGACAGAGGAACATGATGTTTTCGAATCAAGATCAGTAGAGAATCAAAGGGTGGTTGAAAAATGCAGAGTCCAACTTCTCTTGAACATATCAACGGCACGACACTGGATTTGGCAGTATTTGACATCAAAATATCTAAGGTCATGATGACATGGCAAAGAACAGATGAGCGGTCAAAAGAGATTACCCAAACCCATGGAGGCAAGGAGAAAATGAGATGAGATGTCCCCAACCCGACACGAATGCAGAAAAGTGCCATGTTCGAGAGCGACATACTGCCGACACGACGATGATACTAGTTGCATTTTCCCCCACCATTTCTGGCGAGTACCCCAATTATTTTTGGAAATAATCTTGAAGGGGATAGCATATGCTTGCGATATAAGTTTTTCCTTCATACAAATCCAACCTAGTACATTTAACGAGCCCTAGGAAGGAGGAACTCGAGCAACGTCATTACGATGGAGTCTAATGTCATCAGTTTTTAAAGAGTCTGACAAAGGAAGAACTCAGCGTCTTTTCATGCTTATAGAGTTTGAAAAGACATCGGAAAAGAAAAATCCAATAGTCCCTTTTCATAGATAGTCTCGCAGATCCTAAGAGGTGAAAACTATGTCTGAGATAACCTCCTAGTTGTGATAGGCTAGGGTATTCCTTTTTCGTAAATAATCTATCCCAGCCTGAAAAAGGGGTAAACGTATACTAGGCAGATGTCGTTTCGCAGCCAATTTAATGAGCTCAAAATGACAAGCGACTCGGAAATATTTTCAGTTTTAGAGAGTAAAAAAAGAGCTGAAAGATGACTCCTCCTAGAGGAAAGAGTGGTATAAAGGGTAGCAACTAGTTCCGGTAATGGTGGAACTATTCAGAACAAACAAAGGTCAAGAGGTTGGCTAACAAGACCACTCATCCCAGCAGTTCCTCTGGATTGGGTAAAACAACCAGGTGAAGGCATATGATCGGCCAAGAATATAGTGACAGTGGAGTGAGAAAACCAAGGCTCATCTGGAAAAAACAGGTTGATAAAATGGAAATCACAAGAGGTAAAATGGGAATGGTTTCATTTTACACAAGCTTGAAATTAGAAAAGTCTTCTTGAATTTGGTTTCATTTTTACACAAGCTTGAAACAAAGATAAACTATGCTTGAAACCGGTTTCATTTTTACACAAGCTTGAAATGGAAACAATCTATGCTCGAAAAATTAAGCATGCCCCCAGCAATGTGACTCAATTCGAGGTACATGCCCCCCAAGCTTCAATCCATATGAAAGGCAGATGGAGTGAAGGTTCAAATTATGAGATTAAGATAAAGACTCGACTGGGATTTTACGAGATCTTATCAAAGACTCAAATTGAATGGGAACATGTTTCATTGTTTTAAAGAGGTTGATGCATTAAAAGAACTATCCTTGTGAGCTAATTCATTTTTTAAATGAGGTTGACATAGAAGACGAACTATCCTTGGGAGAGATTGTTTCATTTTTTAAGGAGCTTGAGACAAGAAAATGAACTCTACTCTGGCCGACCTTGTTTCATTTTTTAAGGAGCTTGACACAAGAAAATGAACTTTGCTCCGACTAGCTTGTTTCATTTTTTAAGGAGCTTGACACAAGAAAAAGAACCCTTCTCTGACCGACCTTGTTTCATGGTTTAAGGAGCTTGACACAAGAAAACGAACTCTGCTCTGACGAGCTTGTTTCATTTTTTAAGGAGCTTGACACAAGAAAACAAACTTTGCTCCGACCAGCTTGTCTCATTTTTGAAGGAGATTGACACAAGAAAAAGAACCCTGCTCCAACTGACCTTGTTTCATGGTTTAAGGAGCTTGAAAAAAGAAAACGAACTCTGATCTGACGAGCTTGTTTCATTTTTTAAGGAGCTTGACACAGGAAAACAAACTCTACTTCAACCAACTTGTTTCATTTTTTAAGGAGCTTAACACAAGAAAAAGAACCCTGCTTCGACCAGCTTGTTTCATTTTTTAAGGAGCTTGACACAAGCAGATGAACCATGCTCCAAAAACCTTGTTTCATTTTTTAATGAGCTTTACACAATAAAAAAAACCATGCTCCGAATACCTTGTTTCATTTTTTAACGAGCTTGACACAAGAAAATGAACTGTGCTCTGAAGAGCTATCATGATGAATAAGAAGTCATGGCTTCCAAGAGTTCCACATCTAATGGGAGAAAAACATCTCAGAAATTAGGACCCAATGCCCCCAGCACCTGATGCACAACGACACTATCACTGAATGTGGGCATGGGACAGGTAGCCACATAATTGACATGTGGCGGGGATGACACAACTGATGGATAAAGATCCAGAAAATATTATGGTGGACTAGCTTCCATATTTGGACCAAAAAATGCAAGCTGATCGATGGTCATAATCCGACCTTGGTGCGGAAAACACATCACATGAAAGAGGGAGGAGGCAAGTGCTCCCATGGCATAAGTATAATCACGGCCCAGGAGTAAATTAAAATCCAAGGGGCCAGCAACAACCATCACGTCCATATGGACAATTTTCCCTCCTAAAGTAACAGGTAACTTCAGAAGGATCCCTAAGGGTTGACTAGTTCCTCTGTTAAATGCCAACAGATTCTGCGTAACAGGCACAAGCAGTGATGAACTGAAATCTTGCCAAGTAGTCAAGGATAAAATACTAACAGACGTGCCTTCATCTATAATGGTGCTGGGTATGACCAAATCAAAGGTCTGTACTTTTATCTCAAAAGGCACATAGAACAGAAGGCGGTATCCTGCAAATCAACTCCAATCAAAGGAAGGCACCAAACTACTCATAGGGGCTACCATTGAACTGAGATGGTCTTCCCCTGGTGTTATGGAAGAAGAAGGAGAATCCTCCATGACCTCCATCACGGAGTTGGGAGGGCAATCCTCTGGGACCTCCATCACGGGAGGAGGACGAGTAGCTTCTTGAGGTATAGGGACAGGAGAATCTTTCTCCAAATCCAAGGAATCTGAAGAAACAAGAAGAACGTCACGAGTGTGAGATCCACTCTCAACGGAAAATACCTAGTGTACCACAAACGGGGCTAGCTCAACCGATCCCATGACCAATGGTTAGTCAGGGATGGATTCATGAATTTGAATTTTCGGGGGAGCGAGATCGACCAAGTATGACTCTTGACCAATCATTGAATCAACTAGTGGAGGACTCGAAGAGAGCTTCTGGTAACCAGTAGGAAGGTAGGGTGCAGAAACAATAAAGCTATCCAACACTCTCTTGGCTTCATCCATGTACGGAAAAAGGTGAATGGGATGATGCCCTTCACACAACTTACAGGGATTGGCAAGCTTACCCTACTTCTTAGGATCTCTACCAGCACTAGCTGAAGACGTGCCCCCAAACTGACTCCCGGAAGCCAAAGGAAACGGCGGACGACCGTTGGACCATACTTCGAGCACCTTGGGAATGCTAGGGATATCTCGAAGAAGATGGTTTCCCTGGCACAACATGCAAGGGAACTTAACTTTCCACAAAGGGTTGGAAGGTTCATCAAGAGGATATGTTTTAGAAGCAATAGCTGCAGCCTTAGCCTCTCTCTTATCGGACTTCTTCTTCTTATTCTTAGCCACCTGGGTACTAGAATCCAAAATTTCACCAGGCGAAGTAGAAGATGAGGATGAAGAAATAGGTGAAGAAGGGGAGAGGTCCACCTTTGAATCAACATGGCATTGCTCAAGCAGAGGAGTGGATGGTACAATAGCTGGAACATTCGGGACCACAGAGGTTGAAAACAACCAAACAGGCAACCCAACAGTTAACCTAGGTGTTGTAGATGATTTTTTCACCCCAGAGACAGCCTAGAGTTGCTATAGACCAATGCATGGGACATCTTAATATAGCAAAGAGCTCACAATATAGCTTGGGTTGTCATTCCAAAAGCTCTCCTGCTATCTCTTGTAAAACAAGGAAATTGGTTTTGAATGGGACCAAACTCTTTCAGAAGTTGATACAAAGATAAGAGTAATGTAGGAACATCATGAAACACTCCAATACAAGGCATCAGATGGTTAAGAGACAACTTACTGCAAAGAGGGCCAGTTCGAATAATATGCCACAGAAATCAAATATCAGAAAGTAGATGTAGTGAAGAGACATGAAGAAGATACTAGTTAGCATGAGGCTGATACCCAGATACACAACAAAACCACATATGGGCTTATCCAACTAAGAATCCATACATGACAATGGCGTTTTAAAAGCACCCTCCTCAAGTAACTAATATAGCAGAAAATATGGATGAAATGAACCTAGAACAGTATATCATGACTAGGCCTATTTAAAGCACTTGATTAATCCAAGTATGGGCACCAACTAGGATGAATCCTTACTTAATACCAGTGAGCCACTCGCATTATAGAACATGATACAAGAAGATAAATAGCATGAAATGAGATTTTCTATTAACACATAAGAGAAAATTACATAATGTGAGATACCAAAGACCAGAATCCTCATTACAGTTATAACTCCTCCTCACTGAGACCCTACGGGCTCTGAGCCTTCATACAAAAATGTTACAAAATGTATACAAAAGCCTTTTCACTGCACAGTTTGCTGATAGAAATCTGGAACCCTTCTAATGTCTTATTTCTGGGTTTTTATAGAAAAGAAAGAGTATTCTAGAGAAGGAGGTAGATGGAGCACATTTAATGACTTGATTTGAACCAAATGGTAGAAAACATTCGCGCCCACACTGTGAATGACTAAATATAAATGACTGTACTTTACAATTTACCTCCAGAAATAAATGCTGAGGATGAAAATCTTCTCATGAACAAGACACAAATATTAAAATATACAATGTTCTGCCCTTAACTGAAAGAGGGAAAATCTGCTGCCATAAAACCCTGAGATAGCTTGTGATTGTGTATAGTACTCTCGGACCTCTAACTTTGAATTTAAACTCTAGATCTTTAATGTAGGGTTCTGTGTCTCTTAATATTTCATTGATATTTCGTGCTGCCCCATTAATACTCTTCGCTTGCTCAAATCTGTCCCTTGATTTTCTCTGGAGGGTTCTATAGATTCATATTCTTTCTTTCTTTAAGGATGGTCATATCATACAACTACCCTCGGCTTCACTCCTTAATTTCTTCCTCAAATACTGTCGCGGGCGGTGTTCTTTGACTTCTGCGAACAAAGCAGCAAATCATGGTGAATCTTCTACCGCGGAAAACCTACTAAAACACAAACCAGTTAAGGAAAACCGGACTAGGATGGAGATGGGGACGATGGTGACGACTAAGACATGACCATATGGCAAGAACACGTAGGGTGGCGGAGAAAATATGATGGGGGCTTTGATAGACAGATGGAATGTGGATTTTCCACGTAAAATAGTTGGAACATGATGACTGAATAAAATGATGAATATGAATGAAAAACACACATATATACATGGCAGGGGAAAAATACTACGAACACTCGAGATGATGACACATGGGCGTACGAAGGACAAGTGGGAGGATGACGTGGCTTGTGGGGTCAACAGGTGGAGAAGAATGCGTCCTGGGTCGTCGGATTTCGAAACTAGATCAGCGGCTCACAGGCACTTGGGGCGATGTAATGGTGGGCCACTGGACACAACAGACACAGGCTAATGTGCGAGCACCTTTGGAGGATATCCGCCGTTGGATGGAGGTCGACAGATCCAACGGCGCTGGTAGATTCCGCTGCCCGGCCATTGACCAATATTTAATGCACGAAATGGCGGTTTTGAAAATCGTACATGGGGACACTTATCGCGCGTTCAATGGGATCGCTGGCCCCATAGAAAATACCGCCGGACCAGCGGAAGTGGTGCGGAATGAAACCACCTGTTTTGGCAATGTGTACGGGTGCGGGGATCGCCACGGCATGTTATTTGCGGGTTGTAGATTTGCAATTGGATCAGACGGCTATGGTTTTGCCTGGAAACATGAGGCGACAAGCTCTTTTTTGGTCAGGCACGCAGTTCTTCCACCCGAGTCATATGGGAATTAAAACAAAGGGTGTTGCGGCTGTGTGGGCTAGGCTCGATATAACTTAAATTTCAAATTTAAACCTTTTCCCAGTGTATTTTTGAGCACAATATGTAACGATGGGCAGGATAAAGAGATATTAGGCCATGACAGAGATTTTAAACAGGTTCGAAGGGGATCATTGGAAAAAAATTGGAATGGAGGGGGTGAAATGCACAACATTGGCTCCATCTGGGGATGGTGCGTTCCTCCGCGGATGTGACGAGAACCTGCAGACCGCTGATGATTTCTGTATGTTAATTCCGTTCTTCATCTCCTTGCTTTTTCTTCAGAACCCATTAGCACACCTCCCTTGTTAAAATAAAAAATGAAACAAAGTCTATATACAATATAATACAACAGGCATACTCTGCCCGAATCAAAATTGAAATTAAGGCTTGAGAAATTGTCCATTCACAGGGGAATCCAATAGATCACCCTGCAGGTTTTCTAACATGAAAGTATTATTTCTTCCTTGATTCACAATTTTGAATGGGCCAAACCACAGCGGATCAAATTTTGCATGCTTTCCCTTCTCAGCCCTCCGGACATCCCATCTAAGGACCAGGTCACCAATTTGAAATTTTCTGTGTTTTGCATGTCGATCAAAGATATTCTTATTTTTTCCTGATACTCCACTAGTTTCTGATTCACCTGGTCTCGTGTTTCTTCTAATTCTACCAGTTGATTTATTCTTCTGACCATATCATCTGGTTCTTCCTGATTTTCATGCATGAAACGTGCTACTGGAAAATCCAATTGCACAGGAAACACAGCAGCTCGCCCATACACCAACTCATAGGGAGATTTCCTTGTTGCTCTCTTGCTGGTTATCCTGTTCGCCCACAAAGCAAATTTTAATTGGGAGTCCCAATTCTTCTGATTCTCATTTATTGTTTTCTTCAAGGCCCTCACCAGGGTTTTATTAGAAGACTCTGCCAAGCCATTCCCCTGTGGATAATAGGCTGTTGAATGATTCAATATAATGTTATACTGCTGGCAGAAATTTAAGAACCTGGCAGACTTGAAGGCCTGTGCATTATCAGTTACGATTCTAGCAGGACAGCCAAACCTGGATATGATATTTTCCTCCAAAAACTTGATTATCACAGCATCTGTAGCATTTCTTACAGGTATGGCTTCCACCCATTTTGTGAAATAATCTGTAGCTGTTAATATCCATATGTGTTGGCCACTTGATGGAGGATGTATTTCTCCAATAAAATCTAATCCCCATTTCTGAAATGGTTCATTTACATGAATAGGAATCAAGGGAAAAGCTGCTAATTTATGTCTTTCTACAAATCTTTGGCACTTGTCACATGCTCTAACCCAGGCAAAAGCATCTGTGAATAATTTTGGCCAGTAGAAGCTAGCCTTCAGGATTTTATGAGCTATAGCCCTCTAGTTGTAGTGTCCTCCACATATTCCCTCATGAAATTCTGTCATTATATTCTCCACTTCATTTTCTGTTAGGCATAATAGCAATATACCTGAAGGGTATTTCCAGTATAGCTGACCATTGGCAACTACATACTTCTGTGATTTCATTCTTACAGCTCTGTATTTTACCTTATCACAACCCGGAGGGCAGCTGAGTGTTAAGAGATATTCAACTATTTCTTTGTACCAAGGGCTAGTGAGATATTTTATGTGTATCTTTTGAGTGGCCAGCTCTAGTCCCCGCTGCTCTTCTCCCTTTTTAGGTTCTTCATTAGCTATCATGGATAAATTTATGCCTAGAGCCTGATGATTTGATTCAGACAAAATTTTGGCTAGCCCCTGTCCTTTAACCAACTTAGTGGGCCTTATGTCCAAATCATACTCCTGAATTTTTGCAATCCATCTTCCTCTTTTTCCTTCACTATCCCCCTGAATAAGGATATCTTTGACAGCTGTTGTAGGGACGTAGGCAGTGATATGAGACTGCAAAATATACATTCTAAAAGCCTTGAGGGATTTCACTAGTGCATATGCCTACTTCTCCAATATATTATATTTTAATTCAGCATCATGAAGGACCTGACTGAATAAAGCTATAGTCTGCTCATATCCTTCCTCATTTTTCTGCGATTTTTACTCTAGGTATTGTATGAGGTGAAGCAAATGAGAAGATCATAAATGGCTTTGTATAATCTGGCCCAGCTAGCACAGGAGCTTCAGAAAATGCCTGTTTTATCCTGGTGAATGCATCTCTAGACTCCTGGGACCATTTTACTTCATTATCCTTTTTCAACATATCAGTTATGTGCCTAACTATCTCAGCATAGTTAGGAATAAATCTTCTCAGAAAATTGATTCGGCCTAGAAACACTTGTACTTCCTTTTTATTCCTGGGTAAAGGAATACTGTTTATTACTTCAACTCTCTTGGGGTCTATTTTCACACCATCTTTAGTTACAATGTGCCCTAAGAGTTTTCCCTCATATAATGCAAATAAAGATTTTTGAGGATTGAGGGAAAGGCCATACCTTCTGCATTTTTCAAAAGTTCTCCTTAAATGCTCAATATGCTCATCATCGTTCTTTGAAAACACTATGATATCATCCAGATATACCACTAGAAAATTTTCCTGCTCTCCAACAAAGGCTATGTCTATTGCCCTCTGAAAAGTAGCTCCTGCATTAATTAATCCAAATGGCATCCTGGCATACATAAATGTTCCCCATGGTGTAGCGAATGCAGTTTTCTTCTGATCCTCTGGGAACATAGCTACCTGATTATAACCAGAAAAACCATCCATCATTGACATTCTAGATGCTCCCACCACTTTCTGCAGGATGTGATCCATCTTAGGCAATGGATAATTATCCTTTAATGATGCTCTATTTAAATTTCTGAAATCCACACATAGCCTTATTTCTCCATTTTTCTTTCGAACAGGAACAAGGTTTGCTACCCATTCTGAGTATCTCAATGGCACAATTATTTTGGCCTTTAGTAGCTTCTTGATTTCTTTTTCAATAGAGGGAAGTAGCAGAGGATTTATCTGTCTAAGCTTCTGCTTATAAGGCTTTGCATGTTCCCTCAAAGGAATTTTATGTTGCATTATATTAACATCAAAAGTTTTTAGGTCCTGATAGGACCATGAAAATACATATTTATAGGATTGAAACAACTTCAAATATTTTTCTTTATATTCTTCTGGGACCCTTTTGGATAATTTTACAATTTTGGGATCGGCACAAGTACCCAGATTTAAATATTCCACTTGTTCTTCTTCTATTGTTTTATTGTGCTACAATGGAACATCATTTTTATCAAACAACCTTTCTAGAGGCACCAGCCCTCTAGGTATGATATTTCCTTTTAACTGCAGCACTTTATTGCCTGCCATTCTATCTCCCCATTTGTTTTCTACAACATTTTCAGCTTCCTCTTCGTCATTATCATCAATCTGCATATTAGAGAATTCTCCCACTGTCTCCATGAATCTCCTCATCTGTTCATCATCTTCGAATACCTGCCAATGTTTAATATTATCTGGGATGGATGGCCTGTAACGTACCTCCACTTAATATCTTAAAAGTGGATTCTGAGGAGGAAAGAATGTACTGGCAGCTACGGCGAGAGAATCTGCTATTCGGTTCTGCTCCCGGGGCATGAACTGTATGTTAAATGCTGAGAAGAAATTCTCCACCATGTCCCATACTTTGTTTCTATAAGCTCTCAGCCGTGGATGCTTAGTTTGACATTGATTTCTAATCTGCCTTACCACCAGCTCAGAGTCTCCCATGACTTTTAGACTTTGGATGCCCATGTTTCTAGCTGTCTGCAGTCCCAATAAAAGTGCTTCATATTCAGCTACATTATTGGTAGCTTCATATTCCAGTTTAAAGGACAGCGGAACCCATTTGCCTGTAGGAGAAATTAATAACACCCCAGCTCCATTGCCTTCTCTTGAATTTGCTCCATCAAAACGTAAAGTCCAAATTTCTGATTCCTGATCTTCTTTAGGCTGCTCAGCTTGAATTTGACCAAAGAGGGGCTCATGGGCATAATTTTGATTTTCTTCTAGCATCAAACATGAGAAATCTCCCTCTTTGTTATAAAATGGGGAATTATCTGAGCAGTCAACCTTAGTTACCATCTTAACAAATCTGGTCTCCCTGTATAACCTCCTCTCCTGGCCTCCAAAGACTGGGACCGTAGCATATGTTAAATCTAATTTGATTGACCCACCAATTTTTGTACCCCAGGACCTTGACAGCAACATGCCAAAGCGGGCCGGGATATCAGCCACCACAATGTCCATGACCACACTCTTTGCTATAATTTGGGCCAAATTGACCACTAAATATTTAATCATCCCCAAGCATTTGACTCTTTTGGAATCAAATGAATAAAGGTCTTTATATGGGCATGTAATTTGCAGTCCTAGTTGTTCCATGACAGATAGAGGCACAATATTATGGGAAGCCCCAGAATCTAACATACAATTGTGTAACAACAGGTCATGAATAACTAGAGACACATAAAAAGGAGGAGTAGAAGGATCCACTTCCTCAACATGTGGGCCAAAGATTACCATGGGTCTTTCTTCTTGAAGGTTTAAACTATCAGGCACAATTGATATTTCAGGAGGGAGCATAAAAGAAGTAACTTGAGACTAATATGCAAGTTGTTTTAGCAGCTCGGTCAAGGGGACTGGAATTTTAATTTTCTCAAGTTCTTTTTGCAAATTAAAAGCAGAAAGGGGCCCTTCTATTACAACCTCCTTTGACTCTTTATTTTCAACTGAAACTTTAATTTCTTTTGGCACAGATTCATCATTAGGAGGACTGACTAATTTTGAAGAAGAAGGAATCTGATCATTAGGCTGCAAGGGAACATTTAGAGGACTCTTACCTTTTTCTATGTTTCTCTTTGTTGCTGATCCCTTCTGAGCAGGTGCTTTTTTATGAGATGGCTCCTCTTCTTGATCTTGAGTTCGAGTCCTCTTCCTTGAAGATCTGAGATCATATTTTACATTAAATTTTGCTTGCATGAAATCAACAAATTGCTTACAAAAATGATCAATCTCTACTTCTTCTTCTTCTTCTTGGAGTGGGCATTCTATATCATCATTATTTGAAAAAGCAAGATTTGATTCTTCTAATTGATAAGCAGCATCTTCAGTGGAGTCTTCTGCTGGACCTTCCAAGTATAATGGATGTGGTACCCGGTCTTGTTGCTCCTTTACTTCTCTCGGCAATATCTGCAGTGGTGGTCTTTTGTACTGACGATTGTATCCTCTGTTTAGAGCATTATAAAAATTCTTGGGAGCTGAATTCTTAGCCTCCAGTTCCAATTTAACCATCTTTTTAATCATCTTGATTATTTCATCCATATTATCTGAATCCTTCTCCTGATTAGAGGAGGAAACTTCTTCTTTGCCTTTTCTCCTAGTATCCTGCTCAACTTTTCCCTTTAATTTCCCGGTGGAGGAAAAGTTTTCTTCCAACTACAAATCATCTGACTGAGCATCATCTAAAGTAGCAGGTTTTCTTTCCCTTAAGGAAAAGCCAAAGTCAAAATCAAAGGCTGCTATAAAAACTATTTTGGCAGCTATTTCATGGGGCTTCATTTCAGGAGGCAGGCTCAAATATAACTTGTTGAATCTTTTAATAAACTCTGACACTCTTTCATTATGCTTCTTCTTCAAAGTATTAAATTCAGTAAGACACTGACCATAATCTTTCTTTTCTCCCCACTTCTGGAGGAAAGTATTCTCCATATCATCCCAGGTGGTCACCGAACGGTTCCCTAAGGTCTTGAACCATTTTCTGGCTTCACCCTCCAAAGATTGTACAAATAATCTTAAGACCACATCCAAATGTTCAACATTTAAGTTCTCTGCAAAAGAGCAGAAAGTCTCAAGATGTTTCTGAGCATCAATTTCATTTTCACCATTGAATCTAGGCAAAATATTCAAGTAATCCTGTGGCATATCATTTAGCACTTGGGGTAAGGCCAGTGGAGCATATTTGTTCAATAGAAAAGCAGGAAAATTAGCCATTGGAGGAGGTGGGGGTTGTGCAACAGTCTGAGCTACCAATGAAGGAAGGGGAGGAGGAGGAAGTGGAGTATGTATAACAATGGGAATAAATTGCACAGAAGCCTAAGGTGTAGATGGGAATAGTTCACGGTTGACAGTAGCTACTTCTGTGACTTATTTAATTTCCTCAGCCTCGGGGGTAGGATGAAAATATTCTTCAATCCAGGAACTTCCTCCACGTGGAGTTTCTGAGTAAAATTCAGGATATTCCTTGGTAGAATCGGGATGTTTTGTTCTGATCTCTTGAGAAGAAGAGGGTGGATAATCTTCAACGGAATATTCAAGATTTTCAGCATGAACTGATTTCCTCTCCTTCCAAAATCTTTTGTGAATGATCTTCTCTGGGTCAGACACGTAAGGTGTCTTTGACTCAGATGTATCTGACCTCAAATGTGGCTTACGAGGAGCCAGGACTACCAATAAATTTATCAGATAAAGAACAATGGAGTCGCCAAGGTGAGAAATGTGCAACTCTTCAACTCTCTGTGCTCACCTGATTAGAGAGTGAAAACAATTTGTCGAGGCCCAGGGAAACTGATATTCTCAAATTCGTCCCCGGCAACGGCACCAGAAAGATGTTGTGGAAAATTTTGTCACCCCTAGAGACAGCCTAGAGTTGCTATAGACCAATGCCTAGGACATCTTAATATAGCAGGGAGCTCATCGTATAGCTTGGGTTGTCAATCGAAAAGCTCTCCTACTATCTCTTGTTGAACAAGGAAATTATTTTAAATGGGACCAATCTCTCTCAGAAGCTGATACAAAGATAAGAATAATGTAGGAACATCGTGCAAAACTCCAATACAAAGGCATCAGACAGTTAAGAGACAACTTACAGCAAAGAGGGCCAATTCAAATAATATGTCACAGAAATCAAATATCAGAAAGTGGATGGAGTGAAGAAACATGGAGAAGATACTAGTTAACATGAGGCTGATACCCAGATACACAACAAAACCACATATGGGCTTATCCAACTAAGAATCCATACTTGACAGTGGCATTTTAAAAGCACCCTCCTCAAGTAACTAATATAGCAGAAAATGTGGATGGAATGAACATGGAACAATATATCATGACTAGGCCTATTTAAAGCGCTTGACTAATCCAAGTATGGGTACCCACTAGGATAAATCATTACTTAAGACCAGTGAGCCACTCGCATTCTAGAACATGATACAAGAAGATAAATAGCATGAAATGAGATTTTAGATTAACACACAAGAGAAAATTACATATTTGAGATACCAAAGACCAGAATCCTCATTACAGTTATAACTCCTCCTCACTGAGACCCTATGGGCTCTGAGCCTTCATACAGAAATGTTACAAAATGTATACAAAAGCCTTTTCACTACACAGTTTGATGATAGAAATCTGGAACCCCTCTAATGTCTTATTTCTGGGTTTTTATAGAAAAGAAAGAGAATTCTAGAGAAGGAGGTAGATGGAGCACATTTAATGACTAGATTTGAACCAAATGGCGGAAAACATTTGTGCCCACACTGTGAATGACTAAATATAAATGATTTTACTATAAAATTTACCTCCAGAAAGAAATGCCGAGGATGAAAATCTCCTCATGAACAAGACACAAATAATAAAATATACAATGTTCTGCCCTTAACTAAAAGAGGGAAAATCTGCTGCCATAAAACCCTAAGACAACTTGTGATTGTGCATAGTACTCTCGGACCTCTAACTTTGAATTTAAACTCCAGATCTTTAATGCAGGGTTCTGTGTCTCTTAATCTTTCGTTGATATTTCGTGCTGCCCCATTAATACTCTCGCCTGCTTGAATCTGTCCCTTGATTTTCTCTGGAGGGTTCTATAGATTCATATCCTCGCTTTCTTTAAGGATGGTCATATCATACAACTACCCTCTGCTTCACTCCTTAATTTCTTCCTCGAAAACTGTCGAGGGCGGTGTTCTTGACTTCTGCGAACAAAGCAGCAAATCATGATGAATCTTCTACCGCGACAAACCTGCAAAAACACAAACCAGTTAAGGAAAACCAGACCAGGATGGAGATGGGGACGATGGTGACGACAAAGGCATGGCGATATAGGAAGAAGGTGCAGGGTGGCAGAGGAGATATGATGGAGGCTTTGATAAACAGACGGAACGTAGATTTTCCACGTAAAATAGTTTGAACATGATAGCGGAAAAAAATTATGAATATGAATGAAAAACATACATATATACACAACAGGGGAAGAATACTATGGAAATGCGAGAAGATGACACATGGGTGTACGAAGGACAGGTGGGAGGATGACGTGGCTGTGGGGTCAACAAGCAGAGAAGAATGTATCCTGGGCCGTCGGATTTCGGAACTAGATCAACGACTCGCATGCGCCTAGGGCGACATAATGGTGGGCCACAGGACACAACAGACACAGGCTAATGTGCGAGCGCCTTCGAAGGATATCCGCCATTGGATGGAGGTCGACAGATCCAACGGCGCTGGTGGATTCCGCTGCGCGGCCATTGACCAATCTTTAACGCGCGAAATGGCGGTTTTGAAAATTGTACACAGGGACACTTGTCGCGCATTCAATGGGATCGCTGGCCCCATAGAAAATACCGCCGAAATTTTTATAAAAGCTATGAGAAATAAACCGCCAGCTTCGTAGGTGCGGGACCACTCACGATGAATCAAATTCCGCTCCGTTGATTGGCTTTGGATTTGATGGCCACGGTTGTGCCCGAAAACGTAAAGCGACGAGCTCCTTTTGACTTAGCATATGATTTAGAGCCCGAGTCACATGGGAACCAAAACAGGGAGGGCTAAGATCTTAGGGGCTAGGCTCGATAAGTTTTAAATTATGGGTTTTAACCTTGCGTGGAATTTGTTAGGCGGAAAAGCCGCAACGACAAACAAAATTTGAGGTTCTTCGGCCATGATAACTAACATGGGGCCATGATAATGTGTCAAAGGCTAGGAGGAGAATCTTGAGCCAAAAATGCGGATGAAGGGGTTGACAATGTACAACATGCTCGAGGACCCAAAACCGATATCTTAGGGAGCCTTAGTGAACAACTAGACACCCTTAAAATCCAAAACAAGCAGAAAGCAGAAACAGATGCTCTAGCCATCTTTTGTCCGAAATTTAGGAAGAAACATGCTTTAAGGGAATGTCCCTTGGATGCAAAAGTTGTAGAAACATGTATGATTTGCTCAGAGAATTATGAGACCAAGGATTGTCCTTCAATTCCTGGACTCAAAGCTGTCTTTCAAGAAGACCCAAATTCAGTAGAATCTCTCTGTTTTGTTGCAAGAAGACCTTGGCAGGGACAAAAAAATCAAGGGTTTAACAACCCTATGAATCTTCAAACCCCACCAAATTGGAATCCTTGGCAAAAACCTTGGCCCCAACATCAAAATCCATATCAGCCATGGGTACAAGGGATGCAAAATCCTTATGGGAGATTTGCTCAATTTTATCAATATCCTCCATCTCTTCAAAATCAACAAGCTCCACAACTTCCAAACCCAAATCCACAACTTTCATTGCCATTTCCACAACAACAACCTTCTCAACAAAATCCAAATCCTCAACTCATGCTCCCATACCAACAAAAGACAAATCAACTTCCAACTCAGCCATTTCCAAATCCTAACAATAAAAATCCTCAGAATACTTACATGATAGAAGGACAACAATTTCCTACCTATATGATTGTTCCTCTCAATGATGTACAACTCAGGTCTGGTAGAGTTTTAGAAAAACCTTCTATAGATGTCCAAGAGCAAGATACCTCTAAGGAGGACTCTCTTAAATTCAATAAGGGTTCTGAGGAAGCATCTCTTCAAAACTCAAACATTCAAAAAGAGAAATAAAATTTAACCCCCACAACTCCTATAGTTGAGCAACCTGCATCTTCATCCACACCTCCTTTCCCTGAAATATTACAAATTGATAAAGGGGTGGAAAAAAAAATCTTGTTGCCTAACTATGATTTTCTAGATGAATTAAAGAATGTTTGTATCAAGATTCCCTTGCTACAAGCCATTAGAGAGATTCCTATTCTAGAAAAAACAATAAAGGAGTTGAGTCTCAAAATACCAGGAAGGAAACTAAGAGATACAAGAAGAATCCACCTGGTAGGAAAAATTGCAGATATCATGATGGGAAAAATTACCATGCAGAAGTATGTAGATCCAGGTAGTCCAATTGTCAAGACACATATAAATGGGATAGAAATTTCAAACACATTGATTGACTTAGGGGCTGCTATCAACATTATGAGTAGACAGATTATGGAACAACTAAAACTTCCTAATCTTCTTTTTACACCTACTTTACTGCAACTTGCAGATCGATCAATTATCAAACCATATGGTGTATTAGAAGATATTTCAGTCTCCTTAGATTCTTGGGAATATCCAGTAGATTTTATGATTTTGACTCCCAAGAGTAATCTAGGAGGGCACCCACTTATCTTAGGAAGACCTTGGCTAGCCACAAATGATGCTTTCATTAGTTGTAGATCTGGGGATATGTACATTTCTAATGGTAATTCGACAAAGAAATTCAATTTGTATCCTCCAGCAAAAGCAATCACAGAAGTAGGAGACAATGAATGGGCCGATGATGAGGACATTATACAACCTGTCTTTACCATTTCTGAAATCAGTGAGGATAGTCAAATTCTGAACACATTAGAAAATTTTGAGACATCTTCAGAATATGACCCCACACAATTTCAGTTGGAATCTGACATAGAATATTTATCATCAATACAAATGTCTCTTTACTCTATGGAAGAGTTCGGTAGTTCTACTATTGAGATTTTTCCAGGAAAAACATTGAATATCAACAAAAAATTGGAAAAGTCACAACAAGAAGAACTAACCAAAATCTTGCAAAAACATTCTACTGCATTTGCATGGGAGTATACTGACATGAAAGGTATTGATCCTAAGACTTGCATCCATAATATCTATATTGAGGAAAACAGTAGACCAATCAGACAACCTCAAAGAAGGATGAATCCAAATCTTAGGGAGATAGTGAAAGAAGAGCTCCAAAACTACTCAATGTAAACTTCATTTATCCAATTTCAGATAGCCGATGGGTTTCTCCTTTGGTTATAGTACCTAAAAAGAATGGTAAATGGAGGGTATGCATTGATTACAGGGAATTGAACAAAGCAACTTTGAAGGATCACTTTCCTTTGCCCTTTATCAATCAAGTATTAGATACATTAGCAGGCAAAAAGTACTTTTCATTTTTGGATGGTTTTAGTGGCTATAATCAAATTCAGGTAGCACCTGAAGATCAAGATAAGACCACATTTACCTGTCCATGGGGAACTTTTGCTTATCGAGTGCTTCCTTTTGGGTTATGTAATGCACCCGCAACATTCCAAAGAGCAGTACTAGGAATTTTTTCTGATCTAATCCATGATTGTGTAGAGGTTTATATGGATGATTTTACAGTTTATGGTAATTCATTTGAAGAGGCATTAGAAAATTTGGAAAAAGTCTTTATAAGATGTAAAGAAACAAACCTTTCATTAAGCCATGAAAAATGCTTTATGATGTTTACTGAAGGTATTGTTTTGGGGCATCATATTTCAGGAGATGGGATTAAGGTTGATAGATCAAAAGTTGAAGTCATCTCCAAGTTGCCTATTCCAAATTGTCAAAGAGATGTTAGAAGTTTTCTAGGATTTACTAGATACTATAGAAGATTTATAGAAAAATTTACTAAAATAGCATCTCCACTCTTCAAACTGCTTACAAAGGACTTTGAATTCAAATGGGATCCTGATTGTCAATCAGCCTTTGAAACTTTGAAAACAAGAATATCTGAAGCACCTATCTTGAGAGGACCAAATTGGAAACTCCCTTTCCATATTTCTACAGATGCTTCAGATACAGCTCTGGGAGCTGTGTTGGGTCAAAAAGATTTAGTCCTTTATGCCATTTATTATACCAGTAAAAATTTGACTCCCACAGAGTTGAACTATACTGTGACTGAAAAAGAGTTTTTAGCTATTGTTCATGCAATCAATAAGTTTAGACATTATATAACAGGCTATGAAACTTTTATTCATACTGACCATTCTGCAATTAGATATTTAATAAACAAACCTGTTACTAATGGCAGAGTGACAAGATGGCTCTTAATTTTACAAGAATTCAATATTACTGTGTTGGATAGACCAGGGAAACAAAATACAGTAGTTGATTTCTTGTCTAGGATTCAGAATACTAAAGAAGATTCTCCTGTAGAGGATAAGTTTCCTGATGAATACTTGTTTGCAGTAACTACTAAGACCCCTTGGTATGTAGATATTGCTAACTATTTGGTTACAGGGAAACTACCTCCACATTTATTTCCAAGTGAAAAAAAGAAAGATTATTCAAGAAAGTTCAAAATATTCATGGATTTCTAACGAATTGTTCAAAAAAGGGCCGGATCTTGTGATCAGAAGATGTGTCAGAGAGGATGAAATACCTGATATCCTCAAGGCATGTCATGATGAACCATGCGGCGGAAACTTTGCTGACAAAAGGACAGCCTATAAAATCCTCTCTTTAGGATATTGTTGGCCTTCCCTCTTCAAAGATGCAAAACAATATGTCAAAAGGTGTGACAGCTGCTAAAGAGTAGGGAAACCTACCCTTTCAAATGAAATGCCATTGCAACCACAGGTACTCATCGAACCCTTTGAAAAATGGGCTTTAGATTTCATTGGACCTATTAATCCACCATCTAAGAAAAAGAAGTATATATTGGTTTGTACTGATTATGCTACTAAATGGGTAGAAGCCAAAGCATTAGTATCTGCTACTGAAAATTCAGTTGTTCATTTTCTTTATGAGGATATTTTTACTCGCTTTGGTGTTCCAAGAGAAATTGTGATAGATCAAGGAAGCCAATTCACATCCAACCTGGTGGAGAAGCTGATGGAAGAATACAAAATCAAGCACAGAAGATCTACTCCTTACCATCCGCAAGAAAATGGTCAAGTGGAGTCTACAAACAAAGTTCTCAAAAGTATCATCACCAAAAATGTTCATCTACACAGAAGAGATTGGGCAGAAAGGCTTCCTGAAGCCTTGTGGGCCTACACAACTACATGGAGAAATACAACAGGACATTCTCCCTATGAACTTGTTTATCGGAAAGAAGTCCTGTTCCCCTTTGAGTTCCAAGTCAAAACCTTCAAGATGGCAGTTCAGTTGGGGATGGATCTATCAGAAGCCCAAAAGCATAGAATGGAGCAGTTGAATGAGCTAGATGAGATCAGACAAGAGGCAATTCTAAGAACTGATCTAGTTCAATATCAAAGAGCTAAATGGCATGACAAATACATCAAGGAGAAGAAATTTCAAGAAGGAGATTGGGCATTGTTATTTGATTCCAAGTTTAAAGATTTTAAAGGAAAATTTCAGACTCATTGGCTTGGGCCATATGAGATTGACAAGATCTTTAGCAATGGAGTGGTAAGAATCAAGACCATTGATGAATTTCAAACTCCTCTTATTGTGAATGGCCACATATTAAAGATCTATCATAAGCCACTCTCAAAAGAGGAATTTGTCAAAATGTTTCAAGATAATTCTGCAATAAGGCTGGTGAAGAAGAATCCTTCTTCTCCACCAGCCTAGCCTTTGTTATTTTCAGTTTCAAAAAAAAAAAAAAATTGTATAAGCCCGAAAACCAATCACTGATTGGCAGTCTTATACAGAAAATGTAGGGTGAAAATCAGGAACACCTGACACCCTATATTTTCCAAAAAATTCCCTCTCTCTCTCATTTCACAAGTTTTATGACAACCCACTCCATTTCATTCCATTTCATTCCACTTCATTCCACTCCACTTCATTTCATTTCACTCCATTTCATCTATTTCATTTCATTTCACCGATAAAAATTTTCTTTCATGACCATTTTCATTCAGTCAGTTATCATCTATCCATCTCCATTCACCCAAATAATTGCTGTGTCAGTTTCCGCAGCTGACACCAGTTTCCGCAGCCAGAAGCAGTTTCTGCAGCCACCACTCTGTTTTTCAAAAATTTACAGTCAGATGTTAGTTCAACAATCATGAAATCAAATGCATGTATGAGGACATATTATGAAGACATGAGGCATTCAAAAGCATCAACGAGGAGCAACTGATTGAAGACTAATGAAAAATGGCAAGAATTCCAAGGTATGAGTAGAAATTTATTTCAAATGGCATTCAAGCACATTTTTACATAGTTATAAACCATAGCTCCATTATATGAAATGATTGCGTTGATAACTCCATAATCGTTCCACAATCTCTATAGGATTCCCCCATAATCCTTGCATTCATTTTTAAATGATCTCATAATCAAGCCTCCGGTCTTCACTCGTGTTCGGTTATACTTTGATACTCCACCTGTAATTATGGAACGTAGTTGATTTGACTACGGCTTCTCTCAGCCAATCCGCAGCCGTTTCATAAACGTGCTTGCATCTACTCTGCAGCCACCCAATTTTAAATATTGTCAGATGCACTTTACTCCCCCTACTGTTCTATTGACCTCACGGCTGCATTTCCACCTTGCTCACATAAGCCTTCACCCCACTTTGTTCTCTGTTCCGCTTCATTCCGTGTACCTATTCTCTGATATCCGCTTACAGTCACTGGTCTCCTTCATAAACCCTGTTCATTTCCGCTAACTCAGCCGTCTTACCTCCGCTAAACCCTCCTCACACAGACGAGTTTTAAAGAACAGAAGAAGGGATGGGTCAGTTGTTGAGGACAGAGCCAGAAGGACCCAAATTTATGGAAGGATACCCACAAGTCAAAGACATACTAAAAAAGGAAAAATGGCTTCGATTTATTCAAAATTTTAAAGGCCACAATAAGGAGGTAACAAAAGCTTTTGAGAGGTCTTTCAATGGTCTGGAGGTAGAAATTAAGGACCTCAAATTTACAGTGACTGAGGCATCCATAGCAGCTGCTACAGAACTCCCTCAAGAAGGTGAACGCTAGTTCAAGAACAAGAGCATTGGCGAGGAAGCCTGGAGAGTGATCCTACGTAACCCAGGTATGGATGTCACCATTTTCAAAAAGGGAATTCCTGTTCATGCTTTAAAAGAAGAGTGGGCCAGTTTACTGTTGGTTATTCAAAAGTTTATCACGTGTGAGGGACGTTTTGGATCAATGTACATGTATCATACCCGACTGTTGATGAATTTCCTAGACAACCAGACCCTCAATCTGCCATACTTTTTACTAAACAGTTTGAAAAAGATGTCTGTGACCGTCCAAAAGCATCTGGGGGACGTAGAACCACATTTGTATCACCATGGTCTCGTGAAAATCTTGATAGAAAAACAATTAAAAGAGAAAAAGGACACCTGGGAGCAGTTTTTAATTAGAAATTTCTTTGAAGAACCCCAAGAAACCCCTGAAGTCAGTACATCAAAAAGAAGTAGAAGAAAGAGAACAAATGATAAAACTCAAAGCACTCCTACTAACATAGTTGAAAGAACTAGTAGAGAAGAAAGATTGTCTAAAAGGAAGAAGGAAAAGACTGAGGGTAAAAAGCCAACAAAATCAAAAGAGAAAAGAAGCATTGAGGCTGTGCATCAAACCCCTTCCTCAGAAGAATACCATCAAATATTGTCTGAGAGACTAGTTCACCTTCAAGAACAGTCAGCCATGGCCAAAAATAAAGGAAAAGAAAAACAGAAGGAAAAAGATAGTAGTCCACAACATGTAAGAAGAAGCAGCAGGCTTAAAGGAAAGTGGAGGAAAACACAAACAAAAGGACCCCATTTTATTGATTTGGGAGAAGGAACACCTGAAAAAAATCCAGTTGGCCGTAGTCCACCTCATTCTCAGCCAAACGTTGAAACTAGCCCTCAAGATGTTGACATGAGTCCTTTTCGGCCAGATTTTGAAGTCAATTCTCCTCCACAACATTTTGGGGACAGCCCAACGAAAACGACACCTGAGATAGATCCAAATCAGCAAGAGGTGTATGATTACATAGAATCCTTAGAAAGAACAACCACGGGTCCCAGCACTTCATCCACTCAGCCTCACAGAGCACAAGAAGCTCTAGTCCAATCGTTGAAACAAGAAGTCTTTGAGTTGGAGGTTTTAAATAGACATATTAAAAATGAAAATGAAGCATTAAAGGAGCAAAGTAGATTGGACAAGATCATTCATGACAACACTATGCTACATCTAGGACTGTGGCACAAAAAGAATAGGAAATTGAAGAAGAAATGCAAGAAGATAAGTAGAGCACTGATTAATCTCAAATTCAGATGCTTGATGAAGAAGCCCAGGATGTTAGCAAAACCAAGAAAGAAGAGAAGAGGACTGGATGTACTGGCAGAGGTATCAGAGCATATGAATTGAAGGAGGATGATCAAAATTTTGGTTGCATGGGGACATGCAACACCTTCACAGTGGGGGTATGTTGAGTCCCAAACTTGCATTTTTCCTATACACCTTTCTAGACTTTTTCCATTTACCTGGACCTCCTAAGTCATCAACATCATTGCATATTAATCATAAAAGAGCATTTAAAGTGGTTTTTAACTATGTTTTGTGTCTGCTGTTTGAATTAGATTTTTCCTCATTAAGCTGTGGAATCTTGTCACTTTCCGCAGCTGCTTCAACTTTCCGTAGCCATTTTGTTAAAGTCTATATTGCAGGTGTCTTCAGGCAAATCAAGCCACATGGGCAAGTTGGAAATAACATGGATATGGACCGAGTCCTATTGGCTCAGTTGAATTCACCAAAGAAGGTCGTGGTCAAAGATAGTCAAGCGATGGTCAACCTAAGAGTCCTACGGTGACATAACTCTGTTTTTCACCACGTGAAGACTTGCGTGGCCGTTCCTAAGTCTCAGGGGACATATCAACACCTGTGAACTACTCCATAAGCTGAATTCAATGGCCACTCTCCATAGATTTAATCTTCACGGCATCCATAATGCTAGATTTCTGGACGTGGTGGTTCACGTGTCTTTTATCAGCGCAGATTGTAGGAAATTAGTTATGTCTTCCTCTATTATAAATAATGCGTTCTCATACGCATAGTAGTTAGCTGGTGTAATGTAATTTTGGCTGTCAAGAAAGCCCACTGTGCCGTGACATTATTTCCTTGTTATGACTACGTTTTGAATACATGAGAAGACTCTGTTCATAAGCATAATTCGTGTTTGATAGCTATTCCCCGAGGATTGTGCAGAGGGCCCCTGCACACGCCAAGGTTTTGTTCATTGCTGTATAGTTTCATGCTTTATTTCCTTACATTCATTATACCATAGTCATTCACGTGTATATATCACATCTCTTATGGTATTAACGTTTTATTCCTGTTCATAATTTTTCATGCTTTATACTGTTGTTAACTGATCAGTGTCTTTGTTCTAGATTACAATAGGCAGCCTGGGCATTTGCACATAGTTTTACAATGACTAATGACATGGAATCAGTCTTGTCCTTCTGCTGATTTATTTTTCTTAGCTTTTAATTCCAACACTGTTTTATTTATTTCATTTTTGTACATTTGCTTTACTAGTTAGATTAGATATTAAATTACTCATGTCATTATCAGTTACCTCCGAAAGACATAGCGAGACTAATGGTGAGGGATTGAAGTATGAGTGTGTAGTTTAATATTAGTTTATTTTTCTGCAAGTTAGATATTAAATTGCTCATGTCATTATCAGTTACCTCCGAAAGCCATAATGAGACTAATGGTGAGGGATTGAAGTATGAGTGTGTAATTTGATATTAGTTAATTTTTCTGCAAGTTAGATATTAAATTGCTCATGTCATTATCAGTTACCTCCGAAAGCCATAGCGAGACTAATGGTGAGGTCGGAATATGAGTTGATGTAATTTGATTTTAGCTTACTTTGTTATAATTCTTGATTTCTTGAGCATGCTTTTGTATTTAGACAAACAAAGAAGGTAATGGGTTTCGTTGATCAATAGTTAACTATTTGTTTGACTAGTATAGTGGCACATTTTCATTTTCTTTAGGAATTAATTTTGTCATTGCATGTTTTAAAACTTTTAAAGCTTGAAGTTTGGGAAATCATTACAAAGGACATCATTGCCTTAAACATTTATATCCATAATTGTCTTTAGAATTTCCATTTCCTCATTAGAAACTAACCAAGATAAAAAAACCCTAAGATAAATAAAAAACCAAAAACGACAAAAAGTAAGAGATAGGTTATCTTGCACATATAGTGCGCCACACTTCGTCAGCTTACGAATCCCGGATTGAAAAATTAATGTAGCAATTTAGGACACACTAAATTGACCAAACACTCATTCAAAGAAGAGTTTAGCAGTGGTTCCTACTGTGATACTCTTCTTGCAGGCTGACATAATGGCCATCTTCTAGAATCTGTCGACGACCACGAAAACAAAGTCATTTCCATGCTCAGTAGAATAAAGGCCCGATATGTAATCCATGGAGATGGATTCCAAAGGTCGACTAGGGATAGGTAGCGGAGTATAAAGGCCTTGCTTCTTGATGGTCGGTTTGGCAATGGAGCAAGTAGTGCATGATCTGATGTAATTCCCAACATCCTATCGAAGGTTCGACCAATAGAAATAATTTTTCAGTACTACCATTGCTTTCTCGACCCCAAAATGCCCAACGATTCGACTGTAGTCTTCTTCCAAAATCATCTTGGCACACTTTCTTGAAGGAACACAAAGGTGTCTCAGGTGACATAACAGTGCATCATGGAGGTGAAAATTTGGAACTTGCCTACCCTCCAAGAGTGTCTTGTATGTGTGGCTGAATTCCAGATCGCTCTTGTAGAGTAGTAGCTAATCAAAAGTTTCATGCCCACAATATTTAAGAATGGTGGTTAGCACCACGATCAGTGGTCAGCTGAGGTAGCCTGCAACATTATTGGTGTTTCCCTTCTTATACTTGATGTTTAAATGAAATTTTTGCAGATATGTAGACCACTTCTAATGGCGATTTTTTTGCAACTTCCGTTGTGTCTGTAAGAAATGGAGGGGTCGGTGGTCTTTGTGGATAACCATTTCCTTCCCCAAAATGTAATGCTTCCATTGATGACACACCTGTACAATGGAATACATTTTCTTGTCATAATTAGGATACTTTCAGACTGTGTTAGACAATGTCTCACTAAGATATGCCACTAGATGCACCTGTTGAGTAAGACCTGCCCCAATATCATAGTCAGAGGCATCTGTCTCGATCTCAAATGGTTATTGCAAGTCTAGTAATGCGAGCACTAGGGAAGAGTAGAGGTGATGTTTCAATTATGCGAACGCCTTCTATTGAGATTCTGACCACAATAATTTTACTTACGGTTTCTCCCTTGGTGTCTTGACTCAACGGCCAAGTGATATGAGAGAATCCCAACATGAACCTGCGATAGAAATTAGCAAGACCCATAAAACTACGAAGGTCTGTTAGAGTGGTTGGGGATGGAAAATCCCGAATTACTTGTATCTTGGTTGGATCCACATGCACCCCCTGTTCATCAATAATGTATCCTAGATACTGAACCTGGGTCATGCCAAAAGTGCACTTCTCCCAATTGGCACACAACTTGTGGTGCTGCAGTGTTTGGAGGACTTGTCAGATGTGGTGGAGGTGCTCTTCCCAAGTCTGGCTAAATATAAAGATGTCATCCAAGTAGTCTAATACAAGTTAGTTGATGAATGGCCACAAGATGTCATCCATCAACCTCATGAAGGTTGCAGGAGCATTCGTCAACCCAAAAGGCATGACCAGCCATTCAAAAAGGCCATCCTAGGCTTTGAAGGCAGTCTTACACACATCATATGGTTCGATTGGTACCTGGTGATACCTAGAATTCAAGTCGATCTTGTTGAAATATTTCGACCCTTTGAGTCGATCCAGAAGGTCATCAATCTGTGGGATCGGGTACCTATTCTGGACAGGGATCTTCTTTAGCTCCCGATAGTCAATACAAAGTCTCCAAGTTTCATCCTTCTTCTACACCAACACGGTCGGGCTTCCACAGGGCAATGAACTCGGCCGGATGTGACCTTTCTGTAGTAGTTCCTGAATCTACCCCTTGATTTCATTTTTCTCTAGAACGAAGTGCCGATAGATCGATCCATTGGGAAGCGGCGCACTTGGGGTCAAATCGATGGGGTGCTTGACCTGATAGTGCAAAGGCACCCTTGTGTGTGAAGTGAAGATGTCCACATACTCCACCATAACCTTGTCCATTTTTTGTTGTCGTGCAGAGGATCTCTATCTGGATGTCGTGGCCACAATATTATTCTTGTCCTGGGGGTGGATCATCAGGAATACAAATTTCCTAGTTTTGGAAATGAACTTACTACATTGTTTTGTAGTAACCAAAGAGATAGTCATAGACGGTGGTACCTCTGGTATCCTGTAAAAATTATTGCCCAAATTAACAATAATAGCAATAGGCCATGACTCATACACATCATGTCACTTTTACAGGTATGGTTGGCCTAATAATACATCACAAAAATCAAGAGGATAAATGTCACATAA
Organism: Pinus albicaulis; assembly: GCA_034641835.2. Taxonomy (NCBI): domain Eukaryota; kingdom Viridiplantae; phylum Streptophyta; class Pinopsida; order Pinales; family Pinaceae; genus Pinus; species Pinus albicaulis. Next base: position 158,387 of record JAXQQM020084311.1, read on the forward strand.
TATCTCATTTTTGAAGGGCTTGATGCTATAAGGAAGGCGGCACTACTGCTTGATGTGGAGATCTTGTCCTTGGTGAAGCCACCTGATGGTGTACAGCTATGGGTGTGATGTGGTCAGCAAGCCCAAACGCTTCACGACCTCTACTGAAATGAGGTTCTTTTGGCTCCCACTGTCGACAATGAACTGCAGCGGGGAACCCTTTACCGACATCTGAGAGTGGAAGAGATGCTCCTTCTCCTCTGGATATTCCAATTCCTCCTTCTGTATCTTTGCAGTGGCAACGTTGCCATTGGGCTTCGCATCAATAATATGCTTCCCTTTGTAATTCCCCTTATAGGTTTCTGATTCAGAGTTAGAGCATGAATTTGATTCAGAAGCCCTCATCTCGGCCACTAGTGACTGCTTGGCCCCATACTCACTTGTGTTGTGAGTGGAGCTCTTATGGAACTCACACCACTTTCCCGTGTCCTCCTTTGGCTTCGTGGGGTTTTTATTTTCTTGTGGCTTCGGTAGGTTATCTTGGGCTAACATGCCTTGGCTTTGTCCTTTGTTCTGCAGTTTGGGGGGCACCTTTCCCTTACTTTTGATTTGCAGATCCAAAGCCTCGCTTCTTGTGTTTTAATTTCTGCTCAATCTTGGTAGCATACCAATATGCTGTACCAAGCGACGAGATGTCGAGGAACTCAATTTTCTCCTAAATTTATCTATGCAAACAACTGCGGTACTTCAAAACCAAATTTTTCTCAAAATATTTGATACCAAACTTTGTGCGTAGGGTATGGAACATATTCGTCAAATCATGCACATCTTGATCCCTTTGCTGCCGCAACGTATTCCATTGTATGTACTTGTCCTCATAGCTCCCCACGGGATAATATTGTTCCTCGATGAAATCTCGAAAATAATTCCAAGTCGGTACGACCGAGAACATAGAGGGTTCTCCCTCGTCTTTTTTCTCACAGTAGGTTTCCCACCAGTCCTTGACAATGTGTGGTAGCTTTGAGGAGTGATAAAATAATCTTCTCCCGGTCGAAAGAGTCATGAAATGAGAAATATCCTTTTAATAGATTCAACCATCTATCTATGACATCTTCATCTATTTGGCCCTAAAATATGAGAATGTCAAAGTTTACTTGTACCTTAAAAGGAGTTGCACCTCCAGAGTGCCTACTAGATGGAGATGTGCTACTAGTGGGCAGTCGTTGAAGGATCTAGCAAATTTATCCATCATCACGTTCATTCGTTTTTTGACCTTTATTTTTTGAGGGCCTACTGAAGAAATATTTTGATAGGATCTCTTGCTCCCTCATCTTTATTTTTGCCCCCATGGGTGTTCATCAGGGTTTGCAAGGCTGATCTTGCAAAGGTTCAACTAGATCAAGCCCTAACTCCTTATACCCCGACCTTGTTGGTGACATGCAAAGAAGGATCGAGAAAAAGCAGACCGTTCTAGTACCATTGATCCAAATTTATATAGGAACACAAAAAAATAAAAATATAACCATAAATATAAAAATGCAGCAGAAATAACACTTCATTTCATTAATATCAAAGAACCGAAATTTGTTTACAGACATAATGGAAATAAACTAGCTAGGGCACTGGTAGCTTATCTCTGAGAAGATATATGGTGGCTACAGGCCTTTGAAATTTGTGTTACAATGAGGCTCGAAGGCCATATATTATCGAGAAACAATGGAAAAACTTAAACATCCAAAAACCTAACCCTAGGAGATGAAACGCTAGAATAAGGGCCCCATCGGGGTAAATTGGTACATAAATTTCCTGGGTTCATAACTTTGGCATAATATATCCATTTTACACACATGATACATCATTCGAAATATCAATCCCAGGAATACAAATGCTAATCACGAATATTAAGTTTAGAACAGACCCATATTCAACGAAGGTTTGATTCCCAAAAAATGTCGTTTATGGCCTCAAAACGGCTCGAGAAGTCCAGGACCCAAAAAATTGCTAAAAATAGTAAACTGTAGTATAATCAAGGAAAATGAAAAACTAAAAGAAACAATGGTGGGGCCCCAAGTGGAATAGTCGGGTGGCCACCAATATCCACCTAGATCATTCCTCCCTTCTTAGGAAGAAATGGTCTCCCATGCGTTAAGTTTACTAGAGGTTTGATGCCCAAAAAACATCATTTAGGGCCTCAAAACGGCTCCGGAAGTTTAGGACCTGAAAAAGTGTTAAAAATAGTAAACTGTTCTATAATTAAGGAAAATGAAAAACTGAAAGAAACAATGGTGGGGCACCAAGTGGAATAGGCGGGTGGCCACCAATACCCACTTGGATCACAAATGGAACTCTAGACCAACATTCAATTTAACCAGTAGTGAGAGTTAGGCTCTTAATAGGGGGTGTTGGACTTATGGGAGGTCCACACTTCAAGGGGGATTTCCCTAAATAACAAGGTAAGTACAACCCAACATAGTAGAAAACCATAGTGGGGGATTTGGGATGGGTGTTGATGTCCAAAGTAGAAATGAATATATTTGGGAATGATGCATGTTGGGTTCTTTATCATGTTATAACTTAGAGCCAATGAGATGCAGTGGAGAGCATCACAGGGTTTTGGAGCTTAAGAGTGTATGCTGATGTCTTTTGCACCTACTGGATATAATTCTTGTAGGCCGAGTGCATAGTGGGGATCAAATTATTACATCGCTTGTAATGGTGGCATCCCATACATGGGTTATGGATCAAGTCCTTTTGACATGCCATTTAATGGATAGATTATGCCAACAAATATGTAGGGAAAACAGGGATATATGCCAGGTTTTTTCCCTCTTGTTCAAAGGTAAGGTGTTTTTTTATTGATATATGTAATATGTTTGGTGTTTGAATTTTGTTTTGCAGCTTGAGAAGAGCATTCGGCTCATTGCACTAACAACAATTTGAGCTAAACATGTAGATGATTGGTTCCATCAAGTTTCTGGTAGTTATATAGGCACAAGTTTTGTTATATTAGCTGCAAAACAAAGAGGTAATGGAAAGAAACCTTAGAAAAGAAATTCTCCATAGTGATGGCTACTCCAAAGGATGCTAGAGCTTTGAATATTGCTTATTTGTGTAAAGGTGGAAGGTTCTCCATCCAAGTACTTCAGTTACCGTGTGTAGTAACAAAGCCAGTTGGATTATGAGGTGTGTGATTTTCTGTACATTTATTAATACATTATATTTGAAATTAATAATATTATATCATCTTATCTCACTCTAATGTTACCACAATTTGTTTCATTCCAGATGGATTAAGGAGAATAACTGGAATTTTTATGTAGAAGGTTGTGATATCCATAGAATAAGTAGACGCTATACTTAGAGGGAAGCTGCTGAAAGTTCTAGGAATGTGTCATTGCTTACACTTCAGGTTTGTCTATATTTATTTTGTATTGATTTGCTCTAAATAATTTGACATATATATGCAAAAGACTTAATGAATTTAAGATCTGAAATTGTTTCATTTATAACCTATTGAACACATTTATAGTTTAGGTCTTGATGCTTATATCAAATTGAAATATATTGTATACCCATAAGATCATTGTCCTGATTGTAAGGTTGTGGACAAAGAGGGTGTTTCTTTTAGGAATGCTACATTTTGCGGGAAAATATATGAAGGTGGTGAGGCTAATAATTTATTGGACATTGGAAACCTGTAAGACATTCCTATCTCTATTTTCAAACATGGTAGAAAATTTGAAGAGACTGAAGGTACTGTATTCCATGTTTCCTTCCATCTGTTTAGATATATTTGTTTCCTTTCCTTATAATGTGGTGGTTGTGTGATGTGTTGAAGTTTTCTGTTAATTTGTTGATTAATAAATAATGTTTGACTTGAAGCAGGTTAGTGTTAGAAATGATTTTGGTTTGAAGAAAGTTTTTGTTAGCAATGGGTATGTGAAGAAGGAAGTGACCAGGTGAAATCTTATGTTATTGAATACAACAACAATATAGACGTTGGCTTACTTGTTATCCCAAGTATGTCATAAAAAGAGTCTGATTCCCATCAGTCATGGGGATTATTCCTCCTTCAAGTGCTTCAATAAGTTAATCAATGTAGAGGACACCATCATAGAATCCATGAGTAGCTGCAAGTGTAACGGTTAAGCTCTTCCATATGGTTTACTCTAAAATTGCTGGTATTTCTTACCTTTTTATTTTAATGATTCATCTGTTGTATCTTGTTCTTTGGGATTATTCATTGGTAGTCACATGGATACATTGTATGAACCCATCACAACTAAACTAATTATAAATTCTAATAGAAGCAGAGTATGGATTTTTACTCACTACTATTGTGAACCATAACCCCATGACTATTATTACCAACAATACCAATTCTAACTACTAAAAAATATAGAGGATGTCATATTAGCTTATGTAGTGGACCACAACTTAATGCTCATTTTACCTGTTCAAATATTTTGTGACAAAAATTTGATTGAGAGTATCTATTGAGCTAAAATTTTCAAACTCTGGCACCTCCCTAGGTGAGACAACCCACTTTCCCCTAGGGTCTGATTAAGAGTATCTATTCAACCAAATTTACCATAGACTCTTACTTACCCAAGTGAGACAGTACACCAGAGACAATTAAGAGTGTCTATTGAGTCAAATTTACCTTAAGACTTGCACCCACCTAGGTGAGAAAGCCCACTAAGGATTGATTAAGTAAGATTGTCTATTCAACAAACTTTTCCTAGGGAATTTCACCTTACCAGGTGAGATATTCTACTAAGAGAAATTAAGAATATATACTCAACTAAATTTTCCAAATACTTGCACCTACCTAGGTGAGCTAGCACACTAGGGGTAGTCAAGGACATCTACTCAACTAAATTTTCCCAAGACTTGCATGTAACCATGGAACTCTGGCTGAGGAAAAAAACACCCTTGTTTCACCACTCATCTAAGCCAAATTTGACTTGATTTTGTACCTTAGTATTCAATCGGTGTATTTCAACAAAATATTCGTCTTCTTTTTTTCCTATAATCGATGAAATTTTACGTATAGGATTTGGAAGTCAGAGGATAATCTGATAAAATTAATTAGAACCTGCCTATGGGAAATATTGTTAGGGTGATTGAGACTATCTATTCATAAAAAATTTCCCAAGGTTTGCAGCTACCCAATTGATAAGGCTCACCAGGGATGAAACTACTAAGGTAATTGAGAATATCTATTTAGAAGAAATTGTCTAGGACTTGCAACTACCCAGTTGAAATAGCTCACTGGATAAAAACATATTTAGGGGAATTTGAACCTTGGTTGGGGAATAACAACACCCTTGTTTTACCAACCAGCCAAAACCCATTCAACTTGTCTTTGGTTGTGTGTGTGTATGTGTTTTCCTTTTCAACCCTTTTCTCTCTTTCTGATTCTTGTATGTTCTCTTGGAAAAGTTGACACAAGCTCAAACCCAGTGGAACCATCCATGCAAATGTTGTACAATCCCCATAACCAGGAAATTTTTTTACTATAGTCAAATAAATGGGAGATATATCTTCTCCATGTCTATATTTTACGTGCACATATGGTCATCGATTCAATTTTTTGTTGGTTATCGCATTCACTACTACACTATAAATTCAAATGTTGAAAGAGTATGGCTATGGAAACTAAATTATTTATCACCTAAGCAACTCAACTTATTTTTTTTTTTGGTTTCCTATACTATTTTCAATTCCTACAAGGATCAAGACAACAATGAGTAGTATCGTTGCATTTCAATGTTGTACAGAACTCGTTGAAGACATGGATTGAGTATGGGAATAAAATAGTTAATCACCTAGACAACTTAATTCACTAAGATGCTAAGTTTTTTAATCTCCTACAAAATGCATGATGTTTTTTTGCATTAGGGAAATAGTATGTTGTCACTTTTTGTTTTAAGTCACCATGAAAATGGTCAAAATTTATGAAAGGGTTCAAAGTTGTGCCACTTTGTAATATTAGTTTTCTAAATGCAAGCCATATTCTTGCAGAATATGTTCCCAAAGTTTTTTTAAACTACTGAAAAATAGAGGAATAATTATCAATGGGAAATAAATAATCATTTTTCAAGCCCCTCAAAGCGTTTTTAAGGCTACTCCCATTTTCCCTCACCATTCATTGTTTTAGTCAAGGCTAATAATATTCATAAAATTATAAATTGTCTCAGGATAAATGGGTTATTTTAGTGGTCAACATAATTGTAAACTGCAGTTCTATCACTCAAAATATTTACAGATGATATGGCATATTCTCTACCTATGGAAGAGAAGCTTTGCATTAAATAGGGAAGTATTCTTCTGGTCCTATAATATGCTAGAGCTTTAAAGATAGTAATATATTTTCATAAGGGGCATTCAAATATAGGTAGTGTAGCAATTATTCCCCAAAAGTCATAGAAATAACTTCCTCTTGTTGATTTTGTCTTTGAAATTTACATTACTTTACAGTTGGTGAACACTACTTATTCCATATTGGCATAGGATACAAACCTTCATAGCACAAATATACATTTAGCAGTCTTGATTTATCCATTGGGGAATATGCATATTTTACACAAAATAGTTAACTTAGTTCATATAGATTACAATCTCAAACTTGTTCTAACATTTCTTATAGAATGAAATAAATGTATTCTACTTGTATGTTTCGTACTTCCCAACACTTCATTTACACCTCCACCTGATTTTCATAACTTGCATAACCATTAAGTACGGATTGCAACTTCGATGTTATTTTGTGTAATATTCCCAAATTTTCACATCATATTTGGAATATTAGAGTCCTTGATTTTCTTAATGAATTAAGTAAATCAAAGGGTGGATGGACCCACAATCCTCAATAGGAATAAATATCCATTTTGTGTGTGTGAATGTGGATTAATTTAGCCTATATCTGCAAAAAGATGTAGTTGAGCAACTACTAATGTGAATGAGATTGGAGATCATGTCTCATTTAATGAGAAAGATCATGGAGGGTTGATTTAGTCAACTAAGATCTTGAAGATGTAAAACAAAGGATCATTGAGCATTCATGATCAAGTGATGGAGGAGCATGTGAAAATGAAGCACAAATGATGGAGGGGGTGTACATTGCACCTAGACTGTTTGGTTGATTTGGTCAAACAATGCAGTCCCACTTGGAGGATCTTATCCACCTAAGAAAACAGGGTTGAGATTAGGGCCAAGGCTTGAGGGGGTTTAATCATTATAAAGAAGATGAAGGAAAAGGTGAAAGGTATCTTGGATTATTTGATGTATGATCTTTTAGATCTGGAATTGTCAAGTGACATTCTACTGCATTCTTGGGTTGTTTAGCAGAGATTGTAGGTGTTGTTTAGTGCAGGGGGTTCCTGGGCAGGAATCCCTCCTCTTTCCTTGAGTGATCTCTAAGGAAGATGTTTTTACTTCATTATAAATTAGGCTTTAAGTGCCATTTCCTTTTCTACTTTCTGCAGAACATTCACATTCAGAAAACTGCAGTTTTCTGAAGATTAGTTTGGAAGGTGGAAGTTGTCTTCAGTACTTAAGCTGGAGAAAAAGGTGAGGGATTATTCCCATCACTTGGGCTTATAGATCAGTACCCCCAGAGCCACATTGCAGATCTAGCATCAGGCCAAAATTTATTAGCCTCCTAGCAGCAGTATTCCCTTCAGGAATAACGTTGTCCATATTGTAGATCTGAAAGGAGGAAGGAAGTTGCTAGTACTTTAGCTAGAAATCGAGTGGAGGATCATTCCTCCACATTGCCATTAGTCTTACCATCAGCCTGGAGTTTATTGCAGCATATTTCAGCAGCCAGAAGGTCTCTCTTTCCCTCATAGCACAGTTTTTGGAGGCAGTTGTGTTGCAGCAGCTACCATCATATTTTGGAGGATTGAGAAGCTAGATCTAGAGCTTCTAGCTCATAGATCTGAGGGAGGGATCAGCCCTTCAAGCATAGATCTGATCTGAGAACACATTTCAACCATCTATTCTTCAGATCTAGCTTTGGATCTGTGTTTCCCAGTAGATGAAGGATCAAACCCTGGGGAGGTGATTTTTCCAAAATTGCAAATCTGGAAAATCCTTTCCGTGTTATCTTGGGAATCCATCACATTGGATAGATTTTAAATATTGGCATCATCAGAGCTCCATTTTTTAGTAGATCTGCATTTCTCTTTTCAGCCTGCAACTCCATGTTTATATCCTGCTGAAGAGACAACACAGTATTTTCTGCAGAGCCTCTCTAGTTACGTTGTACCTAATGTTTTTAGGGTGATCCTAGCTCATCCTTTTGGCTAGATCTACCTATATTATGTACTTGTGTAACTGAACCATCTCCAATATAATAAAATGGCTCAACTCTTTCTGCATATTCTGATTTGTACTTAGATTTATTGTTTATCTTGCTGTAAGTTCTTATATTGTATGAAGTATTACTGCATTCTCCATTTTGGGATATTATAGTGGTATCAAAGCATGATCTTTGGCTCATCTTGTGGACACTTCATCTTTTTACATTGAAAGAAGAACATATAGATGAGATATATCATGGAGGATGAGAAATCTGTCACTCCTTTCTTTAGATCTATGCAAGATCTCTCCGAGGAGGTCTATCAAATGAAGGAAGAAGAACAGAGAGAAGATCCAAGAAGAATATGTGATGAGGAAAGTACTTCCTATCAGCAGCAAAGAAGATCGAAGAATCCTAGATCTCCTCATAGATCCATTATGCCCACTTTCTTTGAAGAAGGTGAGAGGTATAGAAGTGAAGAGAAGAATGAACCTGAGACTCATGAGAATCTCAGTCTATATCTTGAAGAGTACAAACCACAGTCTAGAGCTTTCAAGGAAAAGCTAACTCTCCAACAATTCTTCCAGATTAAAGAGGAAAGAGGATCTTATAGCAGTAATAGAAGGAAGAGGCATAATATATTCTATTTTCCTACATTTAATGGATCTTCCTCAAGAAATGTCAAAGCTTGGAGGAGGGATTTATATTCATTTTTCGGGCTGCATCTTGTGGCTGAATAATAGGCTGTTCAAATTGCAGCACTTCATCTCTTATATGAAGCAGAAGATTGGTGGTTTGGGCACATAGAGCATGCAAAGGTGACCAAGTATTCATATTTCTTTCACAAGTTGAGGAAGGAGTTTGATGTAGAGAAGAGAGAGAATGTCAATCTTTTCACTCTGGATAAGAGGTCACTACTTTCACCACCTGCTCCAAAAGTACTTGTATCTGGAGAAGAGACACTTGCATCTTTGCAAGGTAGTATTGAGCCCTTGACATATGGAGTCCCATGCATGGATTAGGAGATGCATGAGGAGGAGGAGGAATATACCAGTGCTAGTACACTTGGAGAAAAGAGGCTATCACTCTTACCAGTAGTTGGAAACACTGTTTTCCCGGTTGGAGGAACTCTTGTGTTCTATCAAGAGGTTCCCACATATCAATTGATCCAAGGTATGCATGAAATTTTAGCACATATGGTTTCAAGATCAATGCATAACCAAGGGTTAGAACAAAATGTTGATTTGAAGTAGAGACATATCACAGTGTAGAGGACCCTTGATCTAATCAAGGGGGAGACTGAAAAATATCCCTGTTCATCATTTTTGTGCTGCATTCAACCCTTTGAGTTGAGATGTAGAATTTTAGAAAATGGGATTAGCATTTTCCTATGTACCATGACTGATTTTGAAATCAGTGTTGCAACTTGCTTTGGGACAGTGCATATATCACCCTGCAGATGTACAACGCTGTCACTTAGTAGTTGTGATAAAGAAATGGCTTCATCATTCTTGGAGCATTTTGGAGGTAGCTTCACTCACGAAGAAATGGAAGCAAAGATGAAAAATGGTAGACATCTTTAAATGGGAAACCTTTTCTCCCTTCTAGATGACCCTTTCTTAATGAGCCTTTCACTGCTCAAAGGGAAACTTCTACTTGCAGCAAATCCAAAAATTCTTTGGTTTTGGAGGGCCTTTTATGGAGAGAAAGTCTCATTGAGAGATCTCATTAGAGATGCATTTCTACATTTCAGGAAATGAAAATTTCTTCAAAATTTTGGGAAGGATGGCATTCTACAAAGGGAGGATGCCATTATTATGCAGTAACTCATTCATCATCCACATGGGAGTGAATGGATGAGGGTGATAAGCAAGGGGTTGCAAAACCACTTGAAGATTTGTATGGGCCAGCATGCTTGGTTACGCTAGTTTCCATTGGGATATTTTTGTCACTCTCCAAAGGTACCTATTTTTCTGATCCATGCCTTGAAAAACACATATGAGATGAGGGAGGAGGCATGGCTGCGCTGTCTGCTCTTGGGTGAGTATGGATACCACCCCATACTTCATGATTTTCTGATTCATGCCTTTTGTATCAATGATAGTGTGCAGCAAAAGAAGGCATGCTCATTTTGGTTTCACTTGAGAGAGTTTGGCCACCACATGACATCTCCTATGTCTATGTGCTTTGTATTGAGTAAAATTTGGCATAATGATCTCATGATGTGCATTGATGATGTTTCTTTGTATTGGGATGATGTGACATCTCACATGTCCATTAGTATGCTTTTTCTTCATGATGCACATGAGGAGGAGAGAAGGCAGCAAGATCTCTTATTGCTTTGGTTGCTTATGAAGGAGTTTTACTTGTCCATCTTACATAGAGGATATGGAGGATGGCAGCAAAGGGCCTTACTTCGGTGGTTATTGTTAGGAGAATATGGTTTGACATATTTGTCTACCCATATTGTTTCTTCCCTTATTCTTTTTCATAACTTTGAGATGATGGAGTTTGGATCCAACAAGGCCAACAGGGCTAAGTATGGGAGCATATCAATGCTCAATCTAATTCATGAAACATGGGATGAAGATATATATTGTATGATGAAGCTTTTCCTTTGTGGAAAGAGCTAATTTATTTTATGTCTCTCATTTATTGTTGATGATGTTGGACATCACATGGTTGTCACTTGGTACTTCATGATGGAAGGAGGACATCTAACCAAACAGTTGGAGGTCATTCCTTATGTTTTTAAAAGACAACTTTGGAACCAAACATAAATAACCTATTGCAGTAAATGGAGGAAGCCTTCCTTATGTGGATGCCATATGGAGGGGAATAGATGGCCTTGCATCTACTTTTGGAGTTTCTTAAGGACAAACAATATTTTTCCGGGGGGGACTGTAATATTCCCAAATTTTCACGTCATATTTGGAATATTAGAGTCCTTGATTTTCTTAATGAATTGAGTAAATAAAAGGGTGGAGGGACCCACAATCCTCAATAAGAATAAATCTCCACTTTGTGTGTGTGAATGTGGATTAATTTAGCCTAGATATACAAAAAATATGTAGTTGAGCAACTACTAATGTGAATGAGATTGGAGATCATGTCTCATTTAATAAGAAAGATCATGGAGGGTTGATTTAGTCAACTAAGATCTTGAAGATGTCAAACAAAGGATCATTGAGCATTCATGATCAAGTGATAGAGGAGCATGTGAAAATGAAACACACATGATGGAGGGGGTGTACATTGCACCTATACTGTTTGGTTTATTTGGTCAAACAGCGCCGTCCCACTTGGAGGATCTTATCCACTTAAGACAATGTAGTTGAGATTAGGGCCAAGGCTTGAGGGGGTTCAATCATTATAAAGGAGATGAAGGAAAAGGTGAAAGGTATCTTGGATTATTTGATGTATTATATTTTAGATCTGGAATTTTCAAGTGACATTCCACTGCATCCTTGGGTTGTTTAGTAGAGATTGAAGGTGTTGTTTAGCACAGGGTGTTCCCGGGCGGGAATCCCTCCTCTTTCCTTGAGTGATATCTAAGGAAGAGGTTTGTACTTCATTATACATCAGGCTTTAAGTTCCATTTCATTTTCTACTTTCTGCATAACATTCACATTTAGAAAACTGCAGTTTTTTGAAGATCAGTTTGGAAGGTGGAAGTTGTCTTCAGTACTTTAGCAGGATAACAAGGTGAGGGATTATTCCCATCACTTGGGCTTATATATTAGCACCCCCAGAGCCAAATTTTAGATCTGGAATTAGGCCAAAAGTTATTAACCTCCTAGCAGTAGTATTCCCTTCAGGAATAATGTTGTCCATATTGTAGATCTGAAAGGAGGAAGGTATTTGCTAGTAATTCAGCTAGCAATCCAGTGGAGGATCATTCCTCCACATTACCATCAGTCTTACCATCAACCTGGAGTTCCTAGAGTTTATTGCATATTTTAGCAGGAAGGAATGGGGCTCTCTTCCCTCTGCAGCGCAGTGTTGAGGCAACAGTTGCAGCACTAATCATGTTTTGGAGGATTGAGAAGCTAGATCTAGAGCTTCTAGCTCATAGATATGAGGGAGGGATCAAACTTTCAAGCATAGATATGATCTGAGCACACATTTCAGCCATCTATTCTTCAGATCTAGCTTTAGATCTGTATTAGATCAATGATCAAACCCTGGGGAGGTGATTTTTCCAAAGTTGCAGATTTGGAAAATCCTTTCCGGGTTATCTTGGGATGTTGTGAAGCCAGCTCCAAAAATAGAAGAAAAGAGATATCAACGCCTTAGAAATAAGCCACTTCGAGGGGGAAACCTCCAATACATTACAAGAATGAACAATTATTGGATTAACAAATTAAAAAACCTCCTTTCTATATATAGGAGTCCATGGGCCCATAATGTAATCCTAGTGGGGCCACAATGTAATCCTAGCCGACCTAAGAATAATAATTTAAGGGCACAATAATAACAATATTGGGATTATGAAATTACAATAATAACAACCAGGGACTATACAAAGTAATATAGGGACCTAACATACCCCTCTCCTTCAAAAAAGTGTTGTCCTCAAAGCTTGAGTAGCTCTGGGTGCTTCTGTATAAAATTCTCATCCTTCCATGTAGAATCTTGTGATGGTAAGTTCTTCCACTTGATGAGATACTATGAAATTGATCGATTCCATAGCTGTCGAGTTCTTGTTTCCGTGACCGATTCAGGTTCCAACATGATTTTTCCTTCCTCATCAAGTTTTGGCAATATTGTTTGAACTAGAAGATTTTCACCTATAACCTTCTTTAAGCATGAAACATGGAAAACTGGATGCACTCGTGAAGAAGTAGGAAGCTCCAATTTGTATGCCATAGTACCAATCTTTTGCAACACCTTGTAAGGACCATAGTACTTTGGCAATAATTTATTATCCTTCTTAGCTTGCTTGAGGGACATTTGTTTGTATGGTTGTAGCTGTAAAAATAACCAGTCTCCTACATCAAAACTTCTCTTGTTGTGATGTTGATCTTCCTGTTGTTTCATTCGATTTTGTGCCAAATTTAGGTTATCCTTTAAGAGTTGGAGAACTTCTTGCTGATGCTCGATGTGATCTTCCACTGCTTGAACCTTTGAATTTTCCCTTAAATATGATGTGATGGATGGTGGATGATATCCATAAAGTTCCATAAATGGGGTCATTTTTGCTGCAGTATGGAAGGAAGTGTTATACCACCATTCAACGAGAGGTAACCACTTGACCCATTGTGTTTGTCTATCAGATACAAAGCAACGAAGATATCTTTCCAAACATTTATTTACTATCTCAGTTTGACCATCGAATTGAGGATGATAAGATGAGCTATGAGCTAATTGAGTACCCAAACAAGAAAATAACTCCGTCCAAAAATTTTCAGTAAAAATGGCATCTATGTCACTCATAATAACCCTTGGGTTTCCATGTAGATTTTGAATTGTGTCCATAAATGTAGTATCAATTGTACTTGCTTTAAATGGATGAGATAAAACATAAAGTATGCATCATTAAATGATCTATCTTTTCGCAGTGGCTCTTTCCTTCAGACTTAGGTAAACCTGTGATAAAATCCATTGAAATATCCTCCCAACGTTGACTTGGAATGGATAAAGGTTGTAGAAGTCCCGGGGTCTTAATTGTCTCAACTTTATTTTGCTGGAAAACCAAACATTCCGCCATAAAATTTTGAATATAAGATTTAAGGCCATCCCAAAAAAGTTCTTTCTTCACCCTGTGGTAAGTTTTTAAAAATCTTGAGTGTCCTCCTAAAGGAGCAGTGTGCAATTCCAAAAGAATATTTTGTTTTAGTTGGGAATTCTTACAAAGATATAAGCGATATTTGTACCATAAATAATCATTTTTCAGAATAAATGTATCAGATGTACTAGGATCTTGCTGCAACTTTTGAATGAGTGTCCATACTTCTTTGTCCTTCTTCCATTCATCTCTTGCTTTGGTTATCCAATCTGGTTGGATAATGAAAATAACACAGTAATGCCTTCAGCCTCTTCATTCTTTCTTGAGAGTGCATCTACAACAACATTAAGCTTCCCTTTTTGTAGATTATTTCAAAGTCATAACCAACATCTTTGTGACTTATTTTAAAACTTGCTCTTTTGAAGATAGTCTTTGTTCCAAAAAGTGTTTAATACTATCATGGTCAGTTTTTACCTTGAAGTGTCTTCCCATTAGGTAAGTTCACCATTTCTTTAGTGCAATTAGTATTGCTAAGATTTCCTTCTCATAAATAGGTTTCTGTAAATACTTTCCTTTGATTGGACGACTTTCAAAAGCAATGGGTCTTCCTTCCTGCATTAAAACAACACCAATTCCATTTCATAAGGCATCACATTTCATAATAAAGGTTTTTGTGAAGTCTAGCATAGCTAAGACTGGCGCTAGGCAGATTGCCTCTTTAAGATGTTAAAAGGCCTTAGTTTCTTCAGGAGTCCATGAAAATGCATCTTTCTTCAATAATATTGTTATAGGTGTTTCTATTCTCCAATAATTCCTAACAAACTTGTGATAATACCCTGTTAACCTGAGCCTCTTTAAGATGTTCAAAGGCCTTAGTTTCTTCAGGAGTCCATGAAAATGCATCTTTCTTCAATAATATTGTTATAGGTGTTTCTATTCTCCAATAATTCCTAACAAACTTGCTATAATACCCTATTAACTTGAGAAATCCTCACAACTTATTTATGGTTTTGGGGACTTTACATTCCTTAATGGATTTAATTTTGTTAGGGTCTACCTTAACACCCTCGTGAGATACAATATAACCCAGATATTCCACCTCTTGTACTCCAAAGAAACATTTGGATGTTTTTGCATATAATTTTTTTTCCTACAATAGTTTGAGCACCTTGTCAACATGTTCAACATGATCCTTCCAAGACCTGCTGTAGATTAGTATATCATCAAAAAATACTAGCACAAATTTTCTAAGGAAGTGTTTGAAAATGGAATTCATCAACCCTTGAAATGTAGAAGGTGCATTGGTAAGGCCAAAAGACATGACAAAAAATTCATAATGACCCTCATGAGTTCAAAATGCTGTTTTTGGAATATCTTCAGTCTTCATTCTAATTTGATGATATCCTGAACGAAGATCTAACTTGGTAAAATAAATTGCTCCATGTAATTCATCCAATAATTCATCAATCACAGGAATGAGAAATTTATCTTTAATGGTGAGCTCATTGAGCTCCCTATAATCTGGACACATTCGCCATGATCCATCCTTCTTGTGTACCAATACTACAGGAGCAGAGAAAGAACTTTGACTAGGTTGAATTATACCCGCCTCTAACATTTCTGCAATCATACATTCAATTTAGCTCTTTTGGAAGTAAGGATATCTATAAGGCCTGATGTTTGGAGGAACACTTCCTGGAATCAAATGAATAGCATGATCATGATCACGAATAGGTGGGAGTCCTTTGGGAGTTTCAAACACCTTGGAATGATTGTCCAAGACTTGTTGGATATCTTTAGAAATAGATGATTTTGATGTTGGACTATGCTTGTTCTCTGGAATGCATCTTGTCTGATCTCATCGAATTCATTAATCTGTTCCATTCTGTGCTTCTGTTCTTTTGACAAATCAAGTCCTAACTCGACTGCCATTTTGAAAGTTTGGATCTGAAACTATATGGGAAGCAAGACTTGTTTTCCATAAACAAGTTCATGAGGGGTGTGTCCTGTTGTGTTTCTCCATGTAGTTCTGTACGCCCATAAGGCTTCAGGAAGCCTTTCTGCCCAATCTCTTCTATGTAAATGAATAGTCTTTGTCAGGATCCCTTCAATCACCTTATTGGTATATTCTACTTGGCCATTTTCTTGTGGATGGTAGGGAGTGGATTTCCTGTGTCTAATTTTGTACTTCTCTACCATTTGCTCCACCATTTTTGATGTGAATTGAGCTCCTTGATCTGTAACAATTTCTCTTATGACACCAAAACGAGTAAAAATATCCTCAAAAAGAAAACTAACTACAAATGCTTCAGTAGCAGAAAGTAATGGCTTGGCCTCTACCCATTTGGTAACATAATCAATGCAAACTAATATATATTTCTTTTGTTTTGATGGAGGATTAATAGGTCCTACAAAATCCAAAGCCCATTTCTCAAAAGGTTCAACATGTATCTAAGGTTGCAATGGCATCTCACCTGAAAGGGAAGGTTGCCCTACCCTTTGGCAACTGTCACACCTTTTGACATACTCTTTAGCATCTCTAAAGAGGGATGGCCAATAATATCCTAGGTGAAGGATCTTATAAGCTGTCCTTTTATCAGAAAAGTGTCCACCACAAGGTTCATCATGACATGCCTTTAGAATCTCAGGCATCTCGTCTTCTCAAACACATCTTCTAATAATAAAGTTAGGACCTGTTTTGTATAACTCATTAGCAATCCATGAATATTTTTCACTGTCAAAAATGATTTTTCTTTTGTTTCTTGCATTCATAATTGAAGGAAATTTTCTTGAAACTAGATAATTAGCAATATCAGCAAACCAAGGAGTTTGATTAGTAATTGCAAAGAGATATTCATCAGGGAATTTATCTTCAACTGAAGTATTTTCTTTAATGTTTTGGAGTCTAGATAGGAAATCAGCCACTGTATTTTGTTTTCCAGGCCTATCTAGAATAGTGATGTTAAATTCTTGTAAAAGAAATAACCATCTTGTGACTCTGCCATTAGTAATTGATTTATTCATTAAATACCTAATTGCAGAGTGATTTGTATGAACAAAGGTTTCATAGCCTGTTATATAGTGTCTGAATTTATTTATGGCATGAACAACAACTAAGAATTCTTTTTTAGTTACAGTATAATTCAACTCTGAAGGAGTCAAATTTTTACTTGTATAGTAGATGGCCTAAGGAATCAGGTCTTTTTGTCCTAGCACAGCTCCTAAAGATGTATTTGAGGCATCTGTTGAGATGTGAAAAGGTAATTTCCAGTTAGGTCCCCTTAAAATAGGTGCTTCAGAGATTTTTGTTTTCAAGGTTTCAAATGCTAACTAGAAGTCAGGATTCCAATTGAATTCATAGTCCTTGGTGATTAGTTTGAAAATTGGAGATGCTATCTTGGTGAAGTTTTCTATAAATCTTCTGTAATGTCCTGTAAATCCTAGAAAAATCCTAACATATTTCTGACAACTTGGAACTAATAATCTAGAGATGACTTCAACTTTTGACTCATCAACTTTAATCCCATCTCCTAAAATATGATGTCCTAAGAAAATCCCTTCAGTGAACATCATGAAACATTTTTCATGACTTAATGAAAGGTTTTCCTCTTTACATATTTTTAGAACTTTTTCCAAGTTTTCTAAGGATTCTTCAAATGTGTCTCCATAGACTGTGAAGTCATCCATGTGTACTTATACACAGTCATGTATTAGATCTGAAAAGATTCCCAATACTGCCCTTCGGAATGTTGCAGGTGCATTACACAATCCAAAAGGCAATACTTGGTAGGCATAGGTACCCCAAGGACAGGTAAATGTGGTTTTATCTTGATCCTCAAGTGCAACTTGAATTTTATTGTAACCACTGAAACCATCCAAAAATGAAAAGTAATTTTTTCCTGCTAATGTATCTAACACCTGATCTATGAAGGGTAAAGGAAAATTATCTTTAAGAGTAGCTTTGTTTAATTCTTGGTAGTCAATGCATACCCTCCATTTACCATTTTTCTTGGCTACAATCACCAAAGGAGAAACCCACTGACTGTCTAAAATGGGATAAATAAATTTGACATTTAACAATTTCTGCAACTCTTCTTTAACAATCTCCCTAAGGTTTGGATTCATCATTATCTGAGGTTGTCTGATTGGTTTACCATTTTCCTCTATATAGATATGATGAGTGCAAGTCTTAGGGTTGATCCCTTTCATATCAATGTACTCCCATGCATATTCAGAAGAATGTCTTTGTAATATTTTGACTAGCTTTTCTTGTTGAAATTTTTCTAGGTTTTTGTTTATGTTTAAGGTTTTTCCTGGAAATATCTCAATTGTAGAGCTACCAAATTCTTCCATGGAGTAAAGAGACATTTTTCTTGATGAAAAAAACTCAATATTGGATTCTTCTTGGAATTGTTCATGTTTGTATTCTGAAGAAGATTCATGATTTTCTAAGGCATTCAAAATCTGACTATCTTCACTAATTTCTGAAATAGTGAAGAGAGGTTGTATATCTTCTTCATCATCAATCCATTGAGTATCATCTAACTCTGTGATTGTTCTTTCTAGAGGATACAGAGTGAATTTCTTGGTTGAACTACCATCAGAGATGTACATATCACCAGATATACAGATAATGAAATCATCAGTTGTAGCTAACCAAGGTCTTCCTAATATAATAGGATGTCCTCCTAGATCATTTTTAGGAGTTAGGATCATGAAATCCACAGGATACACCCAAGAATCTAAGGACACTGAAATGTCTTCTAATACCCCATCTGGTTTGATTACAGACATATCTGCTAATTGTAGTAGTGTGGGTGTAAAAAGAAGATTAGGAAGTTTTAGTTTTTCCATGATTTGCCTACTCATGATATTGATTGCTACTCCAAGATCAATAAGTGTGTTTGGAATTTCAATTCCATTGATATGTATCTTAACAACTGGATTTCTAGGATCTAGATATTTTGGAATGGAAATATTTCCCATCATTATGTCTGCTATTTTTCCTACCAGTTGTATTTTCTTTATCTCTTTTATTCTTCTTCCTGTTTTTTTCATACTCAACTCTTTTATTGTCTTTTCTAGAATTGGGATTTCCTTGATGGCTTGTAATAATGGAATCTTAATACAAACATTTCTTAACTCATCTAGGAAATCATAGTTAGGCATCATAACTTGTTTCTCTACACCTGTATCAATTTGTAACCTCTCAGGAAAAGGAGGTGTAGTAGTAGATGTTGATGGATACTCTAACATGGGAGTTGAAATTATTGGTTCTTTCTGTTTTTATTTTTCAAATTTTTGGTCTTGAAGAGATGTGTTTTCTTCAAAACTTTTATTTACCCGTAGAGAATCTTCCTCAAAATTGTTTTGTTCTTGTATAACTATGAAGGTTTCTTTCTTTCAAGTATTCTTCCATACCTAAGTTGAACATCATTAAGGTCTAAAGGAGTAATCAAATAGGTTGGAAATGGTTGACCTTCTATCATATATGTATTCTGAGGGTTTTTATTATTTGGGTTTGGTATTGGCTGGGCAGGTAATTGATTTTGTTTTTGAGGAAATGGTAATGGAAGTGGTGAATTTTGATTTTGATTTTGATGTTGTGGATTCTGCTGAGGATTTTGTTGAGGAAGAAAGTTTGGATATGATGGATATAATGGATAAGATGGATAAGATGGTGGATATTGATAATATTGGGAGAACCTTCGATAAGGATTTTGTGTTCCTTGAGCCCAAGGTTGCTGCCAAGAGTTCCAATTAGGTGGGGGTTGATTATACATTTGATTACTAAACCCTTGTGTTTGAGGTCCCTGCCAAGGTCTTCTAGAGACAAAATTAAGAGATTCTGTCGAATTTATGGTTGTTTCTTCTTGAAAGAAAACTTTAAGGCTAGTGATTGAAGGACAATTCTTGGTCTCATGCTTTTCTGAACAAATTGCACAAGTATCTATTACGTTTGCATCCAAAGGGAACTCTCTTAAGGCATGCTTCTTCCTACATTTGGGACAAAAGATTGCTAGGGCATCAATTTCAGATATTTGCTTTTTTTGTAACTTAAGGGTGTCTATTTGATCACTAAGACTCCCTAGAATGTTAGTTTTGAATTCATCAAGAATATTCCCTATTTCTACCCTACTTACTGCTCCAATTGTAGATTTTCTTACCCTCGCAAGAGTAGGGTCTCTTGGTCCTTTTAGAATTTTATATTTTCCTCTTGAAATATTAATACATAGTTCTGCTATATCAGGTAATGAAAGTTGATATATATCTCCTTTCCCCATCATGTTCAGGATATCTATCCATTCATCCCTAATTGTTTTCAACAAAAGAGCTTTCAAGGTGTCTTGATCTAAATTTTGCATTTTTTCCCTTTTAATGTTATAATTAAATCTCTCAAGTAAATTTTCCAGATTTTCATCCTCTTTTTGCATCATCTTCAACACTTCTTCCTTATGGTTGACTGGTATACCGTAATCCAAATATATTTCTAGAAATTCTCTTCTCATATCATCCTATGTCCTAATAGACCTAGTGATTAAATTCATAAACCATTTTAATGCTGATCCTTTCAATGTTGAAGGGAATAGTTTAAGTTTTTTAGCATCTTGTAGATAATCATAGGTTCTATATATAACTTCAAATTCAAATAAGAAGGTCTCAGGGTCTTCATTTTTTAGTCCATGAAAGTTTGGAAGAACAGAGGGTGAGATATTTTTCATATTTGCATTGGTCTCTTCATCTATTATAGGGAATCCAAAAGAGCTTACAGTTTCCCTTCCGCATTTACTCTACCTTCACCTCCTTCTGTACCTCTACCTCTTCCTCTTACTCCTCCTCTACCTCTACCTCCTCCAAAGAGTGTGTTTTATCCATTAAAGACTTCTCCTTCCCCTTCTTCTGTACCTCTTCCTACCATGATAGATTCTTCCGAACTGATATAGGGTTCAGTTTGGAGAAATAGTTGTTCTACTGGTTCTTCTATCAAGGGTATATTGAAGAAATAGTCCTCTTCTTCCTCTTCACTAGGGATTTGTAATTCTTCTGCTGGAAAATATTCTCTTGTGGAAGTGAAAAAGGTTATCCTTTCTATTGGAGTCCTTGGATCTTCTTCTTCTAGAATTGCTTCGGTAGATGAAGTGGGAGATCTTCCTGATTGG
Organism: Pinus albicaulis; assembly: GCA_034641835.2. NCBI lineage: Eukaryota > Viridiplantae > Streptophyta > Pinopsida > Pinales > Pinaceae > Pinus > Pinus albicaulis. The sequence goes on from JAXQQM020084311.1 coordinate 179,562, forward strand.
ATATCTGATCTTAAAACTTCTGGAAGCCTATGATCAGTATAGTATGGAATATGGGTTTGAGTTGGAGGTGTGCTACTTCTTGGTCTTGGTGGAGTGAGTGGACTTGTGGGAATTAAGCTTTTTCCTCTTATAAATCTACCCCTAGAATCTCTTTCTCTACGCATAACATTGTTTTTTGGAAATAGGAAATAAGGCTACTTAGTTACACTTCCCCAGCAACAGCGCCAAAATTCTTAATCAATTTAGTGTCCAAAATTGATAGCATAAATTATCGACCAAGCTAGTAAACTGATGAAGTATAATGCACTATATGTCCCTAAGTATCCATTTTTCTTACTTCATTGTTTTTAGTGTTTTATTGATGTTTTGTGGTTTTTATGTTTGATTCTTAGTATGATTGTCTATGCTAAAAATATGAATTTAAATCTATGTCAAGAGGGAAAAAAGGAAATGTTAAGAAATGAGTTAAAACAAAGTTTATTTGCAAGTTCTGTTCCTAACTAGAAAATGATGAAAACAGAGAGTCGTAATCCATGGATATTACAACTTCTAAATGAACATTCATGAAATGAAAAGTAACTAAAAACACTACAACTTAATTTGATTCATCTAGTTAGAGATTTGTTGGAAGAGCTTGAGAAATGGATTAATTCTAATGCAATGAGGATATTCTAAAACATAAAAGGAAATGCTGAAACAAACAATAACTTAGAACATTACAGTGAAATATCATTCATTTGATAGAGGTTTATTGGAAGAGCTTGAGAAAAATGTTACTATAATGTATTAAGGATCTCCTATGAAGTACTAAAGCAACTTATAACATTACAACTAAATCTCATTCATTAGTTAGAAGTTTTTTGGAAGAGATTTTTGAAAGAGATTAATCATAATGTGATAAGGATATTTTATTGAAACAAAACAATCAATAACTCACAATATTACAACTAAGTCTCATTCGTGAATTAGAGGTTTATTGGAAAAGCTTTTGAAAGAGACTAACTGTAGTATAATGAGGATCTTCTTTTTTACTAAATGACAGAAAATGAAATGCTAATAACTCAGAATATCACAATTGAATCCCATTCATTTAATAGAGATATACTGGAAGAGCTTGAGAAAGAGACTAACTGCAATATCATGAGGATCTTTTATCTAAGCAAATGACATGAAACATAATGCTAAAAGCTATGATTTCAGAAAGCAATCTAAGTAAGGAAATATGACAAAACAGAATTGAAAATAACTTATCTAGAAAACATGTAAAACCTCCTCGAATAACAGGGGCCCTCTGCTATCAATTCAGCATTAATCCTTTAACTCCTCAAGATTGTATTCAAAACAACATTAGGGCTAAAAATCCTTTTTATTAACAGAAATCTTGAAAACAGAGTATCACCGTGATGATAAAATATGTATCAACTATGTTTCTTGGTATTACATGGCTTAATTTATATGCAAGTTCATAACTAACATTGAAAAAAAATAGGTACAGGTGTAGATTTCAAGTTAAAATCAAATTAAAACTCTTTTGGGACTCGTGATTTGCTATAAATCAAATCAAGAGTCCTAATCCTTGTAGAAAACAACTTCTTTGACCTTTTCTTTGACCATATACTTAGACACCTCCAGCTATCGATTCAGTCCTTGTAGATGGGAAGGAATGATGTAGGGAAGATTTGGAATCCACCCATGTGTGCCTTTTCTCTAGATGACACCTGTAACATACTTAAACACCAAAAGCAGCTACAGAACGCTTGATTGGCTACAGAATGACTGTATTATGTAGCTACACTGTTCAAAAATCATTAAGACAACAAAAAATCACAAAAGTACAATAAGTTAATCATTTAATGCAACCTTTAAGAAATATTAATCATTCTCATTGATTTTTAGGTTTATGAAATGATAAAGGAATGATGAAATGAAGTGAAGTTTGGCAAAAGAGAAGACAATTTTAGGGCTCAACATGCTTTATACCAACTTGAATCCTAGTAACAGTTGTTGTCTTTAACTTAGGGTGTTATATTCTTCCACTATCTCAAATTATGGAAGCTTTCACAACCCTCTTCACCTTTACATTCATTTACCTTGGCATGTGAATTAATATCTGGCTAATCTAAATGAAACTATAGTTAGATTGTGAAGGTCTTCAATCGTAATTCGTTGTGTAAGTCAAAAGGTGAAGAATACTAACTTCATTTCTATGTTCATTTGAGAGTACTTGTCTAAAATTACTTTCCAAACATGTGATTATGATATGCAATGAAATCAGAGGCAAACAAGTCACTTTTACTTTTTGTCTCAAATCTGTCAATTTCCATCCCCGATAATTCTCCAAGTGTCTTAAGCCAAATTCCTGGTTGTATTTTATGTTGATATGTGTGCATCCAAGAAACAATTTCTGCCTCCAACATAGGGTGTTATGTTCTTCCACTATCTCAAATTCAGGGAGCTTTAAAAAATTTCTTCAACTTTTAATTCATTTACTTAGGTATGTGAATTAATGTCTAACTAATGTAGATTAATGTCTAACTTATTTCTATCTTATCAACTTAGGTATTAGGGCTGAACATGTAGTGTTAAGTGGCACAAAAACCTTACCCACAATCCTTACTTCCTCCACCACTCGTAGTAGATTAGTGCCAAGAATATTAGAAAAACCATTTAAAAAATCCATAGTTTGGTCATTAGACCCTGGAATCTTATCCTTATCAAATTTAGAAAGTACAACCAATAGTTCCCCGAAGGATCTTTCCTCATAAATAGCCTTGTTTCCCTCATAATTTAATCTGGAGAAATCCAAAACAATTTTGATGATCTTAGCTATATTAGTACTTCTTGGATTCTGAAAAAACTCCTCATAGTGATTTACCCCTAAACCAACTAGTTCATTGGAACTTCTGACAATATTACCCTCCCCATCCTCCATTTCCAAAATAGTGTTAGCACTCTTCTTAGAATGTTCAAAGTGATGAAAATACTTGGAATTTTCTTCTCAAAGTTTCAACCAAGTGGCTTCCTCTTTTTCTTTTTAGGGAATGAGTCTAGTGCGGGAAACTTGTAGTTGGGTGCAATTTATCCCTTTCTATATTTTTTTTCCTAGATGCCACCAAAAGACTATCATAAAATTAGTTGTGATGTTCACTATTCAGTCCTATTTCAGAAGTGTCAACAAGGAACCAAGGGAATAGTTTCATTTCTGGTTTAAATCCCTAACTTATTCTATATGGATCTTTAACAATACAAATATATATATTTTATGACTGGGAAAATGGTTTTCCTTTGTATGCTTTAAGGAGGGTAGCCTTGTTGTAGGATATTTGGCCTTTTTGCTGTCATATATTCGTCAAAATCAGCTATTAAAGAGTTTCATTATGTTGTTTCTTTAAAATACTGCCAAATTTCAAATGCTTGGTCAATTTTGATCATCAATTCTTCCAAAATTCTGAAGTGGTTTACCTTGTAGTCACTACCAGATAAAGGTTTCCAAACCATTGTTTCCAGGAATAAATAGTGCATGAAACTAGGCCACCCATTGCCTCTAATATTGTTGATATATAGTGGGTTCTACAAGTATCCTTCCCTACTCTCAATAAGGCAGAAAAAACACCAAATTTACTTTCCACAATCCAAAAAGGCACTGCCCATATTTTGTGACATGACAATAGTGTAATTTTCAAGGTGTTAGAACCATTGCTAATGCACTGTAAGGATTAGAAACCCAACTTTATTGTTGGAAAAATTGTACTACATACCATTTAATTTCATTTATGATGCTCTGATCTACATGTGACTGAATATGGATTGAAACTACCTTAACAATTGTAGCTACAATGCCCTTTAGGTTGTACCAAAAAATATTATACTCTTGAAAATGTCATCCTTCAAACAACTGAGTCTTGTTGAAGCTGAATTTACTACTGTCAATAGAGATCATAGATTGGTTCAATGGAGCCACAATACTGGCTTCTGATGTCATTTGCATTGAGAAAAAACCAAGCTTGCTGCTTCTAATTTTTTATTCAAATAATCAAGTGTTACATTTCAGGTGCAACATTTCTTATTTCAGGGCTTCTTGAGCTGTCATAAATCTAATTTTTATTATTACTAAAAGTATCTTTACTTGAGTCAAATTTTACCCATGGCAAACACATAATATTTTATCAAGGTATAGCTCACATGTGTGATAGGGATCGCTTGGTTAGTGGACCATCGTTTGTTCCAACCAAGGTCATTTGTAGAATTATGCATTTTTCTCAAAAAAATCGGGGTACCCCATTTTCTAGGTCAACAGGAACATGCATGTGTGGTATCCAAGATGCATCAACAAGGAAAGGAATGTGAAGAGTAACCAAATATCCCTCAAGGTACCCCAAGTAAAGTAGGCACTAGGTTAACGAAGTGAATGATTCATGAGATTCTGCTACCATATGTGGCTTCCAAATCCTTCAAAACTAGTTTCCACTTCGAAAGGTCATATATCCATGAAAAAGGGCTCCAAGTGTGGTGAAATGTGAAGAGACACCTTGAGGACACCCCCCCCCAAACCAAGCCAAACTCCATAACAAGGTGGGTGCATAGGTCTCCAAATCAGAAATCCATGTGTGGTCACGTCAAAATCTATGCCAAATCCATGATCTAAACCTCAAAAGGTGGGCACTACCTCCAATACTATGAGCCAATAAAAAATAGAATACACTAAAGTAGGGTAATAGGTTAGAGAACTCCTCATGTCAGAGGTAAATATTCTCCATACATGTGAAAACTCTAGAATAGGGTGATATATCACAAGCTGGTACACGAATAGAGGGTGGGTTTAACCCCAAAATGTTAAGCCATATCCCTAGCTCCATCTTTATATGTGTTGATGTTGAGGTGAAAGTGAATTTTCGTTGGAGCACTTTGTTTGCGCCACCAAAATGAGACATATTATTAACCCTCAGTCAATATCCATTGTTGTTCTGTTGTAATGTTTCATGAGGTATTGCAATGCACACAAATTCCCTTAAAATGCCGCTACAAGAACTCCTCTTTTGCTGCCCACAATAAAATCCATTTAAAATTGAAAAGTGGTCTAATTCACATGTTTTTTTCAAGTTGTGTTTATATGGTTTGAAGGAAGATTACTTCAACTATAAAAATTGATCAAAAAATTACCGTGGATGTTGTAACGAATGAGTAATATGGTCACCTCAGGGTTGTCAGTATACAAAGGTTTGTATAATGGTTAAAATCTCTCCAAAATTTCTCTATAACATCCTTCCAAATTTTTCTATCAATTGAATTCTCTTATGTTGGTTTAAGTGTCTCATTGGCTTGCAAACATAAAGCACCTTAACTAATTTTTTATGGATACTTACCCAACATTCCAGAACACACTCTTCGTTGTTATTTGAAACAATGTGATGCACCAAACTTAGGCTATTTGTCATGCTGAAAATGGTTTCCTGAATGCTCCTATAGATTGGTTGAATCACTTAGGAGCATATTTTCCAACCCCTTACCTCGAGATTTGTTTCTCCATGTATACTATGATATGATTTCCCTAAAACATCTCTAGCAGAGGTTGGATTTGTAACAAGTTGCATGTGGGTTACCCCAAAAAAAATTCTATCGCTGATGGTTCATTTACAAGGTATAATTTGATGTGCTTGACATGCTGGTATAAAAGGTAAATGCATTGCAACATAATACATAAGAGTGACATACATAATTTTGTTGGGTGTGGAGCTTGATTATCTTCTTTATTTAGATGTATCACAATGTTGGACCCCTGTTCTTAATGGGGCGACAATGCCGCCCATCCTTGAACGTTGCCTAGGGGGTCCAGGGTCCTTGTAAAATATTGTAATTTCTAGTCAATTTGGGCCGTTCATTAGGAGTATGATCTGACAGTAGAATTTATCTTTAATTTAGGGTTTTTTTCCTTAGAAGGAAACCCCTCATTTTGTATGAGGGTATTGTATTGGTTTTGTGTGTTGTATGAGTATTATGAGCGAGAAACAGAAAGGGATATTGTGAGAGAGAATACAGGATATTACAATAGATGTGTTGTAGGTTGTGTCTCTTCATTTTTCTCGATAATAGAAAGGAAGGATTGGCTGTTCGAGGTGGATGTAGCCCAAATTGGGTGAACCACGTATATCTATGTCTCTCTGGTTTTATATGTTTTCTTTATTTGTGTTTCCGCACATTTTATGTATTCCATTTCTCTGTAATATATAATTTTCTAATAATTGGTATCAGAGCCAAAGGTCTGTTTGGCTGATAAACTCACTGGGAAGAAGGGTTCCTGGTTCGAGTGGGAGAAATGGTAAAAGATGGTAAGTTTAGGGTCGATACATTTAACGGCCAAAACTACCGACTGTGGAATATGTGGATGGAATATTATTTTTATCAGAAAGATATGTACCTACCATTGAGCTGAAAAACAAAGAAGTCAGCTAGTATGATAGACATAGAATGGGAGATTCTCGATAAAAAGGCACTTAGTATAGTATGGTTGTGCCTCGCGGTGTCGGTAGCCTTAAATATTTTGAAGGAAAAAAAAACAGAGGGTTTAGTTAAGCCATTGGAAAAAATATATGAAAAACCCTCACTATGAAACGTTTATTTAATATGAAGATGTCAGACGGTGGATCTGTTGTTGAAAATTTAAATGATTTTAATACGGTTACCAGTTAGCTAAGTTCTGTAGGGGTAAACTTTGATGATGAAGTTAAATATTTATTACTTCTATGCTCATTTCCAGAAAGTAGGAATGTTTTAGTTATGGCCATTAGTAACTCTGTCTCTAGATCTAATACTTTAAATTTTTATGATGTTTTCAGTTCTATCCTTAGCGAGGAAATGCGATGGAAAAGATCTCGTGAGACATCAAGTAATGCTTTGTGTACAGAGACTAGGGGAACAAATGGAAAGAGGAAATAGCTCAGGATATCACAGTAAATCAAGGAAAGGCCGATCCAAGTCCAGATCAGGGATAGTGTGTTGGAAATGCAGAAAGAAAGGACACCTAAGGAAAGATTCTAGATCTCATAAGGGAAAAGAAGGAGACGCATAACATGAAAACAATAATAAAGAAAATGTGACAGGTGATGTGTTAAAAAATGCTTTTATTTTTTATTTATAAAGTGTTACTGATTCCTGGGTGGTAGATTCAGGGGCCTCATTCCATGCCACACCTGATAAGAAATATTTTCATGACTATGTTCAAGGAGATTTTGGACAAGTTCGTTTGCGTGATGATAAACCTTGTAAAATTATTGGAATGGGTAAATTTCTTGTAAAACAAAAGAATGGAAACCAATTGTTATTAAAGGAGTTAAGGCATGTTCCAAATCTGAAGAAAAATATGATTTCAACAGGGCAGTTAAGTGGTGAAGTTTGTGTGACAACTTTCATAGATAAAACTTGGAAGGTCACTAAAGGAGCCCTACTAATAGAAAAAGGCGAAAAGGTTGGTACATTGTATTTATGCAATAATATTTATAATTCTATTAATGATTTAACTTCCAAAGGAGCAGATGCAACATTATAGCACCATAAGCTTGGACACATGAGTGAGAAGGGGATGAAGATTCTTCACTCAAGAAATTTGTTTCCAGGTTTGAAGATTATTGATTTGGATTTATGTGAGAATTGAATTTATGGAAAAAGGAAGAGAGTCAGATTTCTTAGAATTGGGAAAGAAAAGAAGAGCGAAAAATTAGAGCTTTTGCATACAGATGTATGGGGACCTACTCAGGTGTCATCTCTCAGTGGCTCTCATTATTATGTTACTTTTATCTGATGTATTTGATACTTTCAAGAAATGGAAATATTTGGTTGAGATTGAGAAAGGAAATAAATTTAAGTGTCTGAGATCAGACAATGGAGGTGAATATTGTAGCAAAGAGTTTGATAGGTACTCTTCATAGCATGGAATTTGCAGAGAGAAGACAATTCCAAGAACACCACAAGAAAATGGTGTGTCAGAAAGGATGAACAGAACAATCATGGAGCGTGCAAGGTGCATGAGATTGCATGCAGGATTACATTTACAATTTTGGGAAAATGTTCTTGATAATGTTTTTTATCTAATAAATAGAGGGCCTTCAAGTTCCTTGGATGGTGATATTCCAGAGGAGGCATGAACAGGTAAAAAGGTAAACTGCTCTTTTTTAAAGCCTTTTGGTTGTGAGGCCTTTGTCCATATTAATAAATAAAATATAACAAAGATTGAGGAAAAATCAAAGAAATGTACCTTTATTGGATATGGTGTTAATGATTTTGGTTATCGCTTATATGATTATTAAAATAAAAAAATTATTAGGAGCAGATATGTAATATTTACTGAAAAGGTCTTGTATAAGAATCAGTTTCAGGAAAAGAAAACAAAGAATACACAGTTCTTGATGAGATCACAGAAAAAGTAAAGGTGTCTAAAAATAATAATAATAAACATCCACAACAACAACAATGACCAAAACAACAACATGCACCTCAAACACCTGAAAGTGGTGTCCTAAAATCTACCAGGATAAGTAGACCTCTTGAACGATACTCTCCTTCACTATATTATTTATTTTTGACTAATTTTGGTGAACCTGAATGCTATGAAGAAGCAATGTAGGTCGAAAACAGGAAGATGTGGGAGATAGCCATGAAAGAAGAGATGAAATCCTTAATACATAACTAGACTTGGGACTTAGTCAGGTTGCCTGCACATAAAACAACATTGTAGAATAAATTGGATTATAGGATGAAGGAAGAAGATGGAGGAAAACAAAAGTACAAAGCTAGACCTGTGGTGAAGGGGTTTGCACAGAAGAAAGGTATTGATTTTGATTAAATATTTTCTCATGTTGTTAATATGACTTCAATTAAAACTATTTTAAGTCTTTTAGCAGCAAAATATTTTCATCTTGAATAGTTAGATGTAAATACAACATTTCTCCATGGAGATTTGGAGCAAGAGAGCTATAGGCAACAACCATAAGGATATGAGGTCAAAGGGAAAGAAAAATTAGTGTGCAGGTTAAAGAAGAGCTTATATGTCTTAAAACAGGCTCCAAGGCAATGGTATCTAAAATTTGAAAGGTTTATGTTTGAACAAGGTTATACTAGATGCCACTTTGATCATTGTGTTTTTCTGAAAAAGAAAAATGATGGCAGCTATATTATATTGTTATTGTATGTATATGGCATGCTTGTTGAAGGGTCTAACATGCAGGAAATAAATGTGTTCAAAATAAAATTGGAAAATTCATTTGCAATGAAGGATTTGGGAGCTGCAAAATAAATCCTTGGTATGAGAATAGCTAGAGACAGGAAAAATTGAAAATTAACATTGTCTCTGAATGAGTACATATAAAAGGTGTTGAAAAGATTTAATATGCATAATGCAAAACTAGTTAGTACACCTTTGGCCACCCATTTCAAACTTAGTAAGGAGATGTGCCCCAAGACCCAAGAATAAATGGATTATATGTCTAAAGTTCCATATGCATCAACAATGGAAGCTTAATGTATGAAATGGTTCAGAACAAGGCCTGATATTGCACATGCTATGGGATTTGTAAGCAGGTACATGAAAAATCCTTGAAAAGAACATTGGATGGCAGTGAAATGGGTTCTCAAATATTTGAGAGGAATCACAAATCAAGAATTATTCTTTGGTGGTTCAAACATTAATCTATAGGGATATGTTGATGCATATATGGCATGTGATAGAGATATCAGGAGGAGAACTACAAGGTATGTATTTACTATAGGTGGAATAGCTATCAGTTGGGTTTTAAAAATCCAAAGTGTTGTTACACTTTCAACAATAGAAGAAGAGTATGTTTCTGCTACAGAGGCTAGTAAAGAAATTATTTTGTTACAAAGGTTTATGGATGAATTGGGTAAGAGGCATGAGATGGGCATGTTATATAGTGACAACAAAAGTGTCATTCATCTTAAAAAGAACTCAACATTTCATTCCAAGACTAAACATATACAGCTCAAGTACAATTTTATATGGTCAGTGTTGGAATATGGACAATTGAGGCTGGAAAAGATACACACTAGCCAGAATCATGTAGATATGCTAACAAAAGTTGTAACTAGGGAGAAAATAAGGTTATTCTCAGTTTCAATTGGTCTTCAAGTATGATGATGAATATGAGAAACATCTAGGTCCAAAGTGGAGTAATTTTCCAGCAAATGAAGTAGCAGAGTAGTTTCAATTCAGTTTCCAAGTGGGATTTTGTTGGGTGTGGAGCTTGATTATCTTCTTTATTTAAATGTATCACAGTGTTGGACCCCTATTATCAACAGGGCAGCAACACCGCCCATCATTGAACATTTCTTGGGGGGTCCAGGGGGAAGGCTGCGACTTTATGGAGCCCCCCCCTGGTGGGGGGGTTTCAAGGTAAGCGCCCCCAAAGCTAAAACCAAATGTAAAATTGCCTTGTAAAATATTTTAATTTCAAGTCAATCTAGGCGATTCATTAGGAAAATGATCTGACGGTAGAAGTTATGTTTAATTTATCGTTTTTTTCCTTATAAGGAAACCCCTTGTTTTGTATGAGGGTATTGTATTGTGGCTGTGTGTTGTATGAGTATTATGAGCGAGAAAAAGAAAGGGAAGTGTGAGAGAGAAAAAAGGATATTACAATGGATTTGTTGTAGGTTGCGTCTCTTCATTTTTCTAGATAATAGAAAGGAAGGACTAGCTATTTGGGGTGGACGTAGCCCAAAGAAAGGTGAACCACGTATATCTGTGTCTCTTTGGTTTGATATGTTTTCTTTGTTTGTGTTTCCTCATATTTTATGTGTTCCATTGCTCTGTAATATATAATTTTCTAACATATTTCCCAAGGTATCAAAAATTGTTGCATTCCCCTTTCATAATCCTTTCATGGAGACTTCCTTTAAGGGTGGCTCTATCAAAATAAAAACTAAACCAGGTAGAAAAAACAAACACAAGTTATGCATAAGAAAGCTCAATATCCTCATGGTACATTTTCACATACAACTATATCTTATCTTGTCTATGATGAAATTAATGGACAAAGTTGTTGATTTTAATGAACCATTGAACAATATAATTTTACCATGCTATGCACCAACATGATACTTATCGCTCCCTAGACCACATCCCTTTAACCTTGTCTCTCAAATCTACTAGGGTTGAATATCTAAGTCCAAACTGGTGAGTTGTGTTGAGTATTAGAGCTATACTATTCTTTTATTACCACTAATACTTTTCTCATCTTCTAGAAGCTGTGATGCTATTTCAGTTACTTAATGTCATGGATGTATCTAGAATAGTGTTTCCCTTGTTTCCTTGTGGGGAAGCTTTGTTGTTCTAATATACTTTGTGATGCCAATCGTAAGATAGAAAGTTCACCGATTTTCCCATGCAAATTTGGTTTTAATAGGTCCTTCTTCCTCGATTATTAACAACATCACAATGAAGGGAAAGTGACCATTAGTGATATTGATGAAGTTATTACATTCTCCAATGATCTATGTCTACCATGGATTGAAAATGGGATAATTGCTAAAGGAAACATGATGTCATCAATGTCCTCAAGATGATCTTAGAGGAATGAAACCATAATAAAGGCATATTTTTGACAAATATTTGAAAGATCGTGCAATAGGTTATGCATATCTTACTTTAAAATTGTAGTTTTACTAGCCTTTTAAGGTCTAATAGATCAATATGATTTAGTGGATAACAAAACAAAATCTAAGGCATTCTAAGTAGACTAGTTTGGGCGCATGGTTTAGTGGTTGCATTTGTAAACAAGAGATCATAAGGTGGTTAACATGTGTATAAAAAATACAATGTCTAAATAGAAAGACATAGTATATATAAATGTAGTAGACCAAATCTATCATTTCCAAATTTTATAGAGTATTAGCATGTTTATGAATCTTTTTGTTGAAACATTTTGACAAACATTGGTCACACTTGTTGATTTTCACTAGTATATGGGGTTTATGTTGTTGCAATTGTGGATTGGAGTTTGGTCGTGCATAAATTCTCACATAAAGTAGTACCATGCAAAAGAATAAACCCAATATAAAATTGATACTTCCAAATTTATTTCAACAATATTGAAGAGAATTACATTAATCAACAAACAATGACTCTAACCTCTTGTAAGTATAGATTAGGAATAATCTATGTTTGTAGATAATTGTTTATGCGGCAGAATGAAGACTTGTGGCTACAATAGATTTTAGAATTGATTATATGCTTCAGTAGGTACTAAAAAACCTTTGTAAGGTTTGAATTTGGAAGAATAATGCCCAATCTCTATCACCCACTGGTCTGAAATGCATAAAGGTTGTGAATGAGTGTCTTTTTTCCAAAAAGGATGGAATTTGGTGTTGAAATAAATCCCAAATCTGATTAAAATCTTTTGCATGTCACATTCATCCTTGAATTGGTCCTTCCATTTGAGTATGGCGTTCCACAACTCCCAGAACACACCCAAATTTCTATTTTATGGTCACAATAATGAATTAATTGGTTTGAGAAGGCTCCAACAGCTCTTAAAAATCCTGTATATCTGCTTCAATGGTTTTTCATTCCATAGAGATCCTATATGTGCCTTAAGGAGAATGCATGTTGGCCTAAATAGTTGGCTTGGGGGAATTTGTAACTCATTCTCTACTCTGCTACATAGACCAGAAACACCTCTATGCCACCTATGAATTGACCTTCGCCCCATATATTCATCTCAATGCTACTTCTGTGAAGTTTTTGATTCATTTGTACCCCCTTCTCATCCTTACATGAGCTGGGTTTTATATGAATTCACCCTCCCTTCCATAATTTTCCATTCCAGACAATAAATATGAAAGATGTGCCCTTGATTCTCAAGGGCATTTTCCTACGGTGACATTTTTTAACCCTCATTTTGCAGAGGAGTTTTTTAACCCTCATGTTAGTACAAAGTGTCTTGTTTTTACATATTTTAGGGTTTTCTTTGATTAGTTTAGCTGTACATTTAAAGGAATACTTTGTACAAAGTTTAGTTTGTTTTATGAGATTTATTTATTATAGTCAATGCAGAAATTTCAGGCAGTGCCAATTGCTGTCAATTTCTCTTTATCTAAAATCAATACTGTCCTAAAGATGGATCCATGTTTGGATTCAAAATGTCGACGAATTTCTAGAAACATAGTGGATAATATGGATACTTCTTCTTCAATTAATAACCATAGGAGCTTAAAAACCATTGGCTATACTGTCTTGTTAATAGTAGGTTTCCTAAAGAAATATTTAGAATAGGGAAATGTTTATTATGAGATTGATTTCATATGATATTATTAAACCTTTGAAAAGTTAACAAAGTAGAAATATTCTCTCGTTTTTGTAAAATATTCATTTTGTTTTGCATTTAATACTTGTTTACATGAGCAAGGAATCTTATTAAAATAGCCATGTTCTTGTAAATAAGGGTAGTATCTATTTACAAGATCTAGAAATTTGGTATATGATAATTTAAATTACAAATTTGAAAGAGGCTATAGATTGAGCACTAAGAAAGGTTTGATATTGCAGTAATTTTTATTGGGCCGAACAACAAATTATTCATTACAAGCATCACACAAGCAGGAAGCAGGAAGTTTTTAGTTTTACATATTTGTTCGGGATGGCAATAATAGCGGGCATACTATTTCAAAAGTTGAAAGTCAAGAAGTTAATGTAAACGAATTATCGTTTTGGAGTTTGAGTTTAAGAAAAACAGTTATATGACCTTTGGATTGGTTTTGGCAAGGGTTTCACGATAAATTGAAGTCGATTCTTGGAAACTATAGGATCAAAAAGAAAATAAACACTCCGTAGATAATCTGAAAAAAAAAAATGTCTTTGACCCAAAATAAATATAAAAAATATGAGCCAGGGAATAAGACTGCAGAAAATACGACTCGTTATGGCATGGCTCCATCCCTCTTTCATATTCTTCAGTGTCAGACGTGAGAAATACAAAGAGCTCTACAAAGCAGAAATATAAATGGGGGCCATGATAAAAAAGAGGCCTACCATATATCACACTTTGTAACCTTCAAGTCCTATAGATCAGTCAAAAGTATAAAAATACTGGGATGAAATTTGGCATTGGTGAAGTGGTGTTTGATTTGTAACTTTATATTTTGACATTGGGAGGCTACAAGATTGCCATCTTTCAAATGGATATTTGATGCATTTAATATGCATTTCATTTATGGAGATTGGGCAATACATATATTCTTAGTTCTTGGAAATGGTATGGCTCCTTTTTCAAATTATAATTTATAATGATATGCCTATCCATACTCTCTTTCCAAATTAGAACAATTTGAAACATTATGCCTATCCATACTCTCTTTTTTTTTAATATAGAAATTTTATTTCTATCTATACCTTTTTAATATATATTAAGCCACCAATCTCGTTTTAACAATTCAACTATGTTTCATATTTCATACATTAAATATATTGGAACTAGGTCATGCAAATAACTATTATTATTTTCGCTAGTGTACGGTTTGACCATGCATATAATAAGAGCTTTTAATATCATCTATGATTCCAATGAACATTTCAAACATAATTAATTTCCTTAGAACTACTTACAGTAGGGACATTTCCACCTTGTGGCTCTTGTTAATTAATGTAATTGTATACATATGTTAATATTATATAATGAGTATTAGGATAAGACAATAGATATTTTGTTTTCCTATTTTATTTTGTGATTGTGCTAGTTTAGTAAAATATTCACCGAGGTTTTACAAAGTTTAAAATTTTAACTAAATTTTTAGATTTTAGAATTTATAAAATTTCCAGGTATAATTCTTTGAAGGGCTCTGGCTCATTGGAAGAACACTCGCTTTATAAGCAGGTGGTTGGTGGTTCGATTCAATCGTGCCCTAATATTCATAGGAAATAGTGACGATAACTATCCATCCCTATATATGTATCAATATTGAGGGTTGTTAAATGGACACCATCAAAAGTTCTTTTTTATATGTGAAATGGTGACGGTTAATGAACGTCACCATATATATGCATCAATAGCAAGGGTCATGAAAGGTCCATCACCATAAATCACTCTTGTTCATATGAAATGGTCATGGTCACTATCCGCCATTATAATTATTATTTGCGACAGACCTTGAATGTCACCAAAACACTTATAATTTTGGTGATGTGGCCTTTGGTGATGGAATCTATTTTGAGCATCACCAATGAGCTTACGGTGACATTTTTCAACCCTCACCAAAATATGAAAAGGTGATTGACAACAAACGTCACCATATATGTGCATCAATAGTGAGGGCCATGAAATGTACATCACCATAAATTACCGTTGCTCATATGAAATGGTGACAGTCACAATCCGTCATTATAATCATGACTCGCAACTCACCTTGAATGTCACCACAACACCAATACTTTTGGCGATGCCATCTTTGGTGACGAAGGCTAAAGTTCATCACCATTGCTCATATGAAATGGTGGTGGTCACTATATGTCATTATAAATCATTATTAGTGATAGACCTTGAATGTCACCGCAACACCTAAACTTTTGGTGATGCCACCTTAGGTGACGTTCAGTTTTTGGTGACAGAGGCTCTTTTGACCATCACCAATGAGCTTACGGTGACAATTTTCAATCCTCACCAATGACCTTTTTTGTTCTACTGTATTGAAAAGAAATATGGATTACGTATAGTAGTTGTCATTTTGACATCTCTTATGCCCTATAAAATCTGATCAAGATAGACTTGACCAAACATTATTATATCCAAACATCATATTTGACAATTTTGAAATGAAACCATTTTAAATATTTCTATTCAAATAACAGTAAGGTGGTGGTTATACTTTGTCATCATTTCTATGCAGAAGCATAAGCATCTTCAAGGAGTATGGATTAAATCAATAATTGAACCTTGATTTGTGTAGCATAGCTACAAATTAGAATTTTTTCATTGCATTAAATTCTAAGTGTATGCCTCAGGTTCTAAGTTGGTTGTTGCACTCTATCATAATTCTATGCGTAAATATAAGATTCTTCAAGTCTTATGTATTAAATTAACTATTGAACCTTAAGTTGTGTAGCTAATCTACAAATTGGACTTTCCCATTATGACCAATGCTAATTGTATGACATACATTTTTATAATTTCTTCTATATATTATACTTGTAATTAATGCAAAGATAAAGTGTGTTCAATTGGAATTCTTACTTGTCAAATAAGCTTTGTAGTGCCCATGAAAAAATTGTTGTTATGCAAATTGAAAATCAACCACATGTAAAAGGTGCAAAGAAATTTTTTGCTTGTGCCATTTTGTTAAATATAATTTAACCAATTTCATTATGCTCTTGAGTCTTGGCCATTTTTTTTCACTTTCGGATGTAATATTCTCTGACTTTTCATAGAGTAATGCAGGAAAAAATATCCTTGTTTTTCATGACTTTTTTTATTTTATTTGTTAGTAGCTCATCTAAGTTGTTTGTTTCTATTGGTAATTGAATTTGGAGATTGATATGTAGACACTCATGCATGGCCTTTCTATTATATATCTTATTTATGTCTCGTTCTTCTGATAAAGCACACAAAGTGACATAATTTAATTTGAAAGGGGTCAACTCATGTTATTTCGATGCATAGATAAAAAAAATTAACCTAAAGTACTAAGATACCATACACATCATTTTACTGATTGTAAATATAAGATAAGTGTGTTAAGTAAATCAAGAATCAAAATATGGACCAGAGACACTGTCCCTGGAGAAAAATATCATCAAAAAAGGTATGTTCCATGGTAGAAGAAGGAAAAAACAACTTTAGCTCCTCTACTAGCACCAACACTAGAAATTATACCATCTCCAGCACGAGTTTTATCCCTATCACCAACACCAACACCAACACATGAACAACAATTGCATTCATTCTGCCAAAGAAATAATAAACAAATTGACTTTTTTAATTGGATAGGTTGTTTCATCAATTTAATGTCTTAAATTTCTATCATAAATTATCAACTGAGGTTAGTAATTTGATAAAGTGTAGTGCACTATATATGCTTAGATAAGCTTCTTTCTTACTTCATTGTGTATGTTTTATATTGTTTTGGGGGTTTTGTATCTTATTCCTAAAGTTTTAATAATTGAAATTGGTCTAAGAAATGAATTCTATGCTTCTAGATGAAATCTTTAAATGCTAGTGAACAACCAAGTCTAAATGAATTTTAATGATGAAAATTGATTCTTAAAGAAGGAAGAAAAGGAAATGTTGTTTTTATTCTAAGAAAAGGAATTGAATTACAAACTAATTTTAATGAAATGAATGAAATATGAAATCTAAAAGAAGGAAGAAAAGGAAATGTTTATTAACTAATATAAATTGCATAAAAATAAATAAAACTTTGAATGGTTAAAATGTTAGATTTATCTAAGCTGGAAAAACATATATGAAAAGTATCTAATTGAATTAAAGCAGAGTGCTATCCTAAATCTAATTGCATTCACATGACAAGAATTAAATCATTTTCTATCTTATCCATTGAAAGCTTTAATTCTACAAAAACAGAGCATTTGGTCTATTTTAAAACGCAATTCTAATCTAACTCTGTACTAGTTTTAAATATAAGAATGTTTGAAAGATAAATTAACCTAAGTCTATTACATGGAATGAAAGCATAAATTCTATTGCTAAGAACTTAAATTACAGTGTCGATTGAAATCAAAGGCAAGTGTAAAGCATGTTTAAAAGAAAAATAAGGTTGATGTATGACCAAATGCCCAAGTCATTATCCAATTGGAAAATGATAGAGTCACTTTCTTGAGATGACTTAGCGAGCACAATATTACACAGTCAACTAAAAACTAATTTCAGAAAGCATTCATGAAACTAATATATAAAATAGTAAGAAAATTAAACTATGAATTTACAAGAATCTGAATATAAAGATAATGTGAATTTAATTATGAATTTACAAGAATAAAACTACGAATCAACAAGAATTTAAATGACACAAATTAAACTACAAAACATTTAAGGAAAGCCTCCTTTCCATGTGGGGGTCCTCTGCAACAGAATGAGTCGAAAATGTACTTAGAATATTCGCACATCAAAATATTTGGAGCTGGTCTTTTATTAGCAAAACAGAGTTTCAAAATAATACACCGAATTATCGCGAAAATTAGATTGTTTCTCTGTTTCAAAAGACCGGTATTTATACACATTTTGGATTTAACTGTTTGAGGCATTTACGCCTATATATAGAAAATAAAACTGAAATTAGGAGTTTGTATAGAAGAAAATTCTTCATAGCTATCTCTCGATTTGCTACATCATAGAAAATCGAGAGTATTTCGTCGGTTGATCACGTTCTTTGACTGATCTTGACCGTGAGTGTAGGCACGATTACTCTTTGAATTCGAACTAGTGAGTGGGATAATATCCATGTGTGGATCATTCTAGAGATACCCATATGACCTGCTTCCTCATTTTCTTCTAAAAACTTATTAAACCATAACGGTGGCTACAGAAACAAAGGTCGGCTACAGAATTGCACACATTCTATAGCTAACTACAATAATTCATCTAAATAATAAGAAACATAATAATATAAAGTAGAGATCATCCAAATTCCTTTTCTGATGTGGAATATGTCAATTATCATTGATTGAAGTCATGATTTTGTGAAAAAGGAAGAATAAATGATGGAAAAGGGTGTCAAATTAAGAATTTTTTTGAGGTTCAACATACCCCCACTAAGAGACCATTGCATGTCCTCATGCAATTCCCAAAATTATGATCCTTCCCCTTCTACTGCATTTTTTTTGATACCTATGCCAGTACATCCAACTTCCTCTTCTTTCCTTTTCTTGAAGTGATTGCCATTCTTGGTTTCTTCATGAGGATTTTGTACTTTAGGCTGATGACTTTCCTGTTCAGAGATTTATTCTTTTTCTTTAGTTTCTTGTTCTTTTTATACCACAGCCACAAATGTAAGATAATTTTTTCATTGATGACCTTCTACAAGTGATTATGTTCCTTCGAGGTTTCATTTTATTGTTTAATGTGCTTGTTTAGTATCTCTAGCTCATAGATTTCTAGATTAAAGGTGTTCACCAGAGATTCTTGTGGATTGATAGGCTACTTTTCCACACTTGGATTTTATTCTGCATGTATTTTCTCCAATGATTCAATATATTCATATATCTTTTGCTGTGCTAGGTCGATTTCTAATGAATTTATGCTTGGACTGTGTACAGGACTATGTACAGGAGAGTGTCTAGGTCTATGTGCAGGAGAGACAATAATGGGTGATGGCACTTGGGGTTCTTCATCCGAGTTAACAAAATATTCTTCTTGTGGTGGTTTCTTCTTTAGGGGTTTACAAAGTCTAGAGCTTCTCCTTGGATGTGGAGGTATTAAAATTTCTGAACTTGTAACTTCTACTTTTTTCTCTACATTGCCTCTCTTTTTTACTCCACTTTGTTTCTTATTTTTCATTGACTCTGCAATGGTGATTTCTTGTTGTTGTTGTTGTGGTTGAGGTGAGGAATTTTCCTTGATGCATGTATCAACCTTTCTCATTCTACTTCTTCTAGTTTTTTCATCCTTAGGCTGTTCCGGTGCTTCATCTTGAAAATGATTTATGATTAGGAAAATTTCCGAGGATTCTACTATACTCTTTATATGGAATTCAATGAGTATATTTATTAGCCCATGATGATGCATGGTATTGTCTATGAATTGGAATATTTTCTGCACATTTGATGACATCTTATTTAGAATGTTCAGTAGGAAGTATGGGAGGTTTATTACTCCATCCTCCAATAAATTCATTAATAGTCGGGAATGGTAAACAAACGTATAACCAAATCTACCTTCACAAGAAATAAACTTTTGTAAAATTAACAAAATATTTCTTCATTTGTTTTTGAGTAATGAAATGGGAATTCCTTTCTTATAAACAGTAGTGTCCATACCTAGATTCTTCAAAAAAAAATTCCATTCTTCGCTATGAATTTCCTTGTTCTTGAACCATCTCTCGCCATTTTTTGGAAGTTATATGGCTTTAGTTATGAATGCTTTTGTCACTGAGATTTTTATGTCTCCAATTTCGACCTCTGTCCCATCGAAATATATTGCAAAGGACTTGGTGACGTCCATATGGAACTCATCAAACTTCCCTATAAACGAGAGCCATTACACCTTCTGCAACATTTCCTTTACCTCAGGATAACCCTCCATGAATTTCGCTCCCACAAGTTCGGTTCTCACTATTAGACCCATGTCTCTGTCGTGAGGATTTTCACCTTCAAAATTTTTCTTCTTTGATCAAGTGGAATGAGGGTTTTGATCTAAGCTAAGGGTGTCAAGAGTTTGTAGATAAGTATAGGTAAAATAGATATTCGGCGAGGGTTTATGAACGTGGATGAATGGGTTACGGAAATAAGATATGACCGTTAGTCATTAATAGATGAAATCGATCTGGATTATTATGAGATATGATATGGATGCAGTGGTCAGATTATGGTATTGTGATGTGAAACCGAATACAATCAATTATAATGATGCCATATTGAGGTGGCAACATATGATCATCTAAACTATATACACTAATGTTTTTGGTCTTATTATTTAAACAAATTTTTTAACATACCTTGGAACTAACCTTCGTTGATCTTATTTTTGTGTTGATTCTTCAGGTGTATTTTCAGCATGATCTTCAATGGAGTCTTCAATTTCTTCTGTTCAGTATGTTCTGCTTTGATAGGCTGTAAAAATGTAACAAATTTGCAGAATGTGATGAAAGTTGAAGATTATTCTGAGAGCTACATAATTGTAGCATTTATGTAGCTACTTCTTTTATTGCTTCTGAAAAATAAAGAGAACAAAGGATTTGGGAGTTTTAGAATGGGAGAAAATATAAGATGTCAGAACTCTTATTTTCATCTTGTATTTTCTATATAAGGATGCTAATCATTGATTTGTTTTCATACTTATACAATTATTGTTATTATTATTATTATTATTATTATTATTTTATTTTTTAGATATGAAAAGTAAAAAGAAGACTAAGTTGGGGAAGAAGATAGAGTCTTCTTCACCAAATTCATATCAGTATTGTCTTGAAATGTTTTGATAAATTCCTCCTTTGTAATTGGCTTATGATAGAATTTTAATAGATTTACATTCACAAGAAGAGGTACCTTTTCTTCATCAGTTGTCCTTATCTTGACTGCTCCATTGTCAAAGACTTTTTTGATCTCATAATGCACAAGCCAATGAGTCTGAAATTTTCCTTGGAAGTATTTGAACTATGAATCGAAAAAAGTGCCTAATCTCCTTCTTCAAACTTTCTATATTTTATGTACTTATCATGCCATCTATACCTTTGTTGCAATATTACGTTGGTTCTTTGAAATTCATATTTCCTGATCTCATTAAGTTTCTCCATTCTGTGCTTTTGGGCTTCTGATAAATCAAGTCCCAATATGACTGCTATCTTGAAGGTTTTGATATGAAATTCTATAGGAAATAGGACTTTCTTCCCATAAACAAGCTTATAGGGAGTATGTCATATTGTATTCCTTCATGTAGTCTGGTAGGCCCATAAGGCTTCAGGAAGCCTTTCCGCCCAATCCTTCCTATGTAGATGTACAGTCTTAGTGAGGATTGCTTCAATCACTTTATTGGTGGACTCCACTTGACCATTTTCTTGTGGATGATATGGAGTATACTTCCTATGTTTGACCTTATATTCATCTATAATCTTCTGCACCACCTTAGATGTAAAATGAGATCCCTGATCTATCGCAATTTCCCTTGGGACACCAAAACGAGTGAAAATATCCTCAAAGAGAAATGAAACTACAACATTTTCATTAGAAAAATAAAGTTCTTTAGCCTCTACCCATGTAGTGACATAATCAGTGCAAACCAAAATGTACCTCTTTTGTCTTGATGGCGGATTGATTGGTCCAAAAAATCCACGGCCCATTTTTCAAATGGTTCGATGAGTACCTAAGGTTGTAAGGGTATTTCATCTATAGGAATAGGTTTCCCCATTCTTTGATAACTGTCACACCTTTTTACATACTCCTTGGCATCTTTAAATATGGATGGCCAATAATATCCTAAATGAAGGATTTTATAGGAAGTCCTCTTATCAACAAAGTTTCCACCACAAGGTTCATCGTGGCATGCCTTCATAATTTCAAGCATTTCATCTTCTAGAATACATCTTCTGATGATGACATCTGGACCTGTTTTATACAATTCATCATTAACCCATGAGTATAATGCACTTGTTGGAATTATTCTTCTTTTCTCTCTAGGAAACAAGTATTTTGGTAATTTTCCTGTAGCTAGGTAGTTAGAAATATCTGCAAACCATGGAGATTTAGTAGATATTGCAAAGAGATATTCATCAGGAAAACTATCCTCTATTGGAATATCATTATTGTTGTTTTGAATTCTAGACAAGAAATCAGCAAGTGTGCTTTTTTTTCCAAGTTGGTCTAGAATGGTGATGTTAAATTCTTACAAGAGTAATAACCATCTTGTGATTCTACTATTAGTGATAGATTTATTCATTAAGTACCTAACTGCAGAATGGTCTGTGTGAATAAAGGTTTCATATTTGGTGATCTAATGTCTAAATTTTTCAATAGCATGAACAACAACTAGAAATTCTTAAGTTATAGTGTAATTTAACTCAGCAGGAGTCAAATTTGTACTTATGTAATAGATGGCATAGGAGGTAAAGCCTTTTTGTCCTAATACAACTCCTAGAGCTATATCTGAAGCATCTATTGAAATTTCAAAAGGTATTTTCCAATTTGTTCCTCTTAAGATGGGTGCTTCAGATATTTTTTCTTGTAAAGTTTCAAATTCCAATTGGAAATCATGATTCCAACTAAATTCACAATCTTTGGTAAGAAGTTTGAAGAGTGGAGATGCAATTTTAGTGAAGTTTTCTATAAATATTCTATAGTACCTTGTAAAACCTAGAAAAATTATAACATCCTTTTGACAACTTGGAATTGATAATTTGGAGATGATTTCAACTTTGGATGAGTCTACTTTAATTCCATCCCCTGAAATTTGATGTCCTAAAACAATTCCTTCAGTAAACATCATAAATCATTTTTCATGACTGAATGAAAGATTTCCTTCTTTGCATCTTTTAAGAACCTTTTCCAATTTTTCAAGAGCCCCTTCAGTAGATTGTCCATAAAATGTAAAATAATCCATATATAATTCCACACAATCATGTATTAGATCAGAGAAAATTCCTAATAATTCCCTTTGGAATGTTGCAGGTGCATTGCATAATCCAAAAGGAAGTACTCAATAAGCATAGAGATTTCCTTCTTTGCATATTTTAAGAACCTTTTCCAATTTTTCAAGAGCCTCTTCAGTAGATTTTCCATAAACTATAAAATAATCCATATATAATTCCACACAATCATGTATTATATCAGAGAAAATTCCTAATAATTCCCTTTGGAATGTTGCAGGTGCATTGCATAATCCAAAAGGAAGTACTCAGTAAGCATAGGTTCCCCATGGATAGGTGAATGTGGTTTTGTCTTGATCTTCAGGTGCTACTTAAATTTGATTGTAACCACTAAAACCATCCAAGAATGAGAAATACTTCTTACCTGCTAATGATATTTGATCTATGAAAGGCAATGGGAAATGATCTTTTAGAGTAGCCTTATTCAACTCTCAATAATCAATGCATACCCTCCATTTACCATTCTTTTTAGGTACAATCACCAAGGGAGAAACCCACTAATTGTCTGAAATTGGATAAATGAAGCTTACATTCAGCAATTTTTGCAATTCTTCTTTCACAATTTCCCAAAGATTTGGATTCATCCTTCTTTGAGGTTGTCTGATAGGCTTAGAGTTTTCCTCAATGTCATTAGGGGAATTTTGAGGTCTAAAATGGGCCTCCTAAGAAAAATGTACAACAAAAATAAACTTTATAAGAACCAATAGGATTCAATATGATGATGTCAACCATTGGGGATGGTTCACTATTTTTTAAGTAAAAGTGTAAAAAGATTAAAAAATAATAAAATAATAAAACTACTTTTTCGACTAGTATTTTCAACTTATCTCCCAATTTTTTTACTCAAATTTCGAGCGGGAATACTCATTGGATGCAAAATTTAATTCCTCATCCAATGAGTACCCATGTTGCATACTTTTGATGGACCCTGTTACACGAAAAATGAGAAATACATGAAAAAATGTGATTGCAATCGCGTTTTTCATGTATTTATCATTTTTCGTGTAGCGGGATCCATCGAAAGTATGAAACATGGGTACTCCTTGGATGAGGAATTAAAATTTTCATCCAACGAGTACTCCTGCTCAAAATTTGAGTAAAAGATTTGGGAGATATGTTGAAAATATGAGTTGAAAAAATGTTTTTTTCTTTTTCCCCTCTAAAATTTGAGGATGTAATCAAATATTATTTTATTATTACCACTATTATTTTATAATTTCCTTAGGAGGACCATTTTAGACCTCAAAATTCCCCTAATGAGATATGATGTATACAAGTCTCATGACTAATTCCCTTCATGTCAGTGTACTCCCATGCATATGCAGAAGAATGTTTTTGTAATGTTTTGATTAGCTCTTCTTGTTGGAATTTCTCCAAGTTTTTGTTTATGTTTAAAGATTTTCCTGGAAAGATTTCAACTGTGGAGCTACCAAATTCTTCCATAGAATATAAATCCATCTTTCTAGATGACCAGTATTCAATATTGCATTTCTCTTGAAAACTATAATCATCTTCACATTGTTAGGATGTTTCAAAGTTTTCTATTGAATTTAAAATTTGAATTTATTCACTAATATGAGAAATAGTAAATAGAGGTTGTATATCATCATCCATCCATTCTTCATCTCCTATTTCTATGATTTTTTTTGTTGGAGGATATAGAGTGAATTTCTTTGTTGAGTTACTATCAGAAATAAACATATCACTAGATCTACAACTAATGAAAGCATCAGTTGTAGCTAACCAAGGTCTTCCTAAAATTAATGGATATCCCCCTAAGTTGTTCTTGGGAGTTAATATCGTGAAGTCAACTGGATATTCCCAAGAGTCTAAGGACACATATATGTCTTCTAATACACCATCTAGCTTGATTACTGATCTTTATGCTAATTGCAGTAATGTTGATGTATAATAAAGGTTTGGAAGCCTAAGTTGTTCCATAGTTTTCTTGCTCATGATGTTGATGGCTGCTCCTAAGTCAATTAATGTATTTGGAATCTCGATACCATTGATATGTGTTTTTACAACTATACTTCTTGGGTCCAAATATTTTTGTATGGCTATTTTTCCCATCATAATGTCAACATTTTTTCCTACTAACTGAATCCTTTTTATTTATTTTGTATTTTTTCCTGATTTTTTCATGCTCAACTCTCTTATTGTTTTGGATAGAATATGAATCTCTTTAATGGCCTGTAAAAAACGGATTTTGATACATACATATTTCAATTCATCTATAAAATCATAATTAGGGAAAAAAATTTGTTTTTCTATCCCTCTATCGATTTGTAATCTTTCATGAAAATGAGGGTTAGAAAGAGATACTGAAGGTTTCTTTATGATAGGAGTTGAGTTTATTGGATCTTTTTGTTTTTCATTTTCAAAATTTCGATTTTGCTGAAGGGATGTCCCTTCTCTGAATTTTTATTTTGATGTAGAGAAATTTCTTCATAAAGATCATCTTTTTATTGAATAACAACATAAGGCTTTTTCCTTTCTAATATTCTACCAGATCTAATTTGAACATTGTTAAGATCTAGTGGAGTAATCATGTAAGATGGGAAGTTTTTTCCTTCTATGTTATAAGAATTTTTAGAATTTTTATTATTTGGGTTTGGTAATGACTGGGCAGGTATTTGATTTGTTCTTTGTGGAAATGGTAATGAAAGTTGTGGGTTTTGATTTTGGAGTTGTGGTGGTTGATTTTGTTGTGGAAAATTTTGGGGAGGATAGTCTGGATAGGATTGTGGATACTGGTGATACTGAGAGTATCTTTCATAAGGATTTTTCATCCCTTGTGTCCAAGGTTGAGGCTGGGGCCAAGATTGCTTCCATGACAAATTCCAATTGTTTGGCGGGGGCTGATTATACATTTGATTATTAAAAACTTGAGTTTGTGGCCCCTTCCATGGTATTCTAGAGACAAAACAAAGAGGATCTATTGGATATGGAACTACTTCTTCTTGAAAGACAACCTTAAGACATGGTATAAAGGGGAATTTTTTTGTTTCATGATTTTCTGCACAAATAACAAAAGTCTCTATGATTTTTACATCAAGAGGACATTCTCTTAAAGCATGTTTCTTCCTGAATTTAGGATAAAAAATAGTCAAGGCACCAATTTCATATTTCTTCTTGTTTTTCAATTTCAAGGTGTCTATTTGTTCACTAAGACTCCCTAAGATATATGTTTTAAATTCATGAAGCATATTTCCAATTTCTTCCCTACTTACTGTTCCAGTTGCGGATTTCTTTACTCTAGAGAGAACAAGATCTCTTGTATTTATCACAGCTTTTTATTTTCCTCTTGAGAGATGAATTCATAATTCAGTAATTTCAGGTAATGGTAATTTATAGATATCTCCCGTTCCCATCATGTTAAGGATATCAATCCATTCATCTCTGATGGCTTTAAATAAGAGATATTTTAAAGTATCTTGATCTAGATGTTCCATCTTAGCTCTTTTTATATTGTAATTGAGTCTCTCATTTAAATATTCCAAGTTTTCATTCTCTCTTTTCATAATTTTAAATACTTCATCCTTCCTATTAATAGGTGTGTAATAATCCATATATCTTTGAAAAAATTTACTTTTCATCTCATCCCATGTCCTAATAGATTGTGTTATCAAACCCATGAACCATTTTAAAGTTGTACCCTTGAGTGTTGCAGGAAATAGCTTCAATTTTATAGAGTCTAGTAAGTAGGCATAAGATCTACATAAAACCTCAAATTCAAATAAAAATGTTTCAAGATATTCACTCTTTAATCCATGGAAATTGGGAAGGCGAGAAGGTGAAATATTTTTCATTGTAAAAGTTGTATCTTCACCAACTATAGGAAATCCAACAGAGTTAGGATCTCGTCTACCTCTACCTTTTCCTCAATATTTTCTTCCATGTATTCCTCCACCTCATCCTCTACCTCTTCCTCCTCCTCTTAACGAATCTCCATTTAGAACTTCTCCTCCTCCTTCTTCTTCTGCCATTGTAAATTCTTCAAAGCTAATGTAAGGTTATAACAGTAGAGTTATTTTTTCTTCCTCTGGTTCTTCTATTAATGGGATGTTGAAGAAATTTTCGTCTTATTCCTCACTAGGGATTTCTAACTCTTGAGCTAGAATATCTTCTTCTGTAGAGGTGAAAAAGGTTATTCCTTTTGTTGGAGATCTAGGATAATCTTCTTCTAAGACTTGCTCAATAGATGAAGTTGGAGAATCTCTTGGTTGGATTTCTGATCTTAAGACTTCAAGAAGTCTATGTCTTGAGGTGAAAAATGGAATATGAGTTTGGGATGGTGGTGTGGCACTACGTGGTCTTGGTGGGGTGAGTGGTGTTGTTGGAATCAAACTTCTACCTCTAGCTATGAATCCACCCATAGAGTATCTTTCTCTACATATGTCATTTTTTAAATGTAAGAAATAAGGCTTCCTAATTACACTTCCCCAATAATGACGCCACAATGTTTAGTCAATTTAATTTCCTAAATTGCTATCATAAATTATCAACCGAGGTTACTAATTTGATAAAGTGTGGTGCACTATGTATGCTTATATAACCTTCTTTATTACTTCGTTGTGTATGCTTATATTGTTTTGGGGGTTTTGTATCTTATGCCTAAAGTTTTAATAATTTAAATTGGTCTAAGAAATGAAATCTATGCTTCTAGATGAAATCTCTAAATGCTAGTGAACAACCAAGTCTAAATGAATTTTAATTATGAAAACTGATTCTTAAGGAAGGAAGAAAATGAAATGTTTTTTTTATTCTATGAAAAGGAATTGAATTACAAACTAATTTAATGAAATGAATGAAATATGAAATCTAAAAGAAGGAAGAAAAGGAAATGTTCATTAACTAATCTAAATTGCATAAAAATAAATCAAACTTTGAATGGTTAAAATGTTATATTTATCTAGGTCGGAAAAACATCTATGAAAATTATCTAATTGAATTAAAGCAGAGTGCTATCCTAAATCTAATTGCATTCAACTGACAAGAATGAAATCATTTTCTATATTATACATTGAAAAATTTAATTCTATGAAAACAAAGTATTTGATCTATTTCAAAACACAATTCTAATCTAACATTGTACTAGTTTTAAATCTAAGAATATTTGAAAGATAAATTAATCTAATTCTATTCCATGGACTGAAAGCATAAATTCTATTGCTAAGAACTTAAATGACAGTGTTGATTGAAATCAAAGGCAAGTGTAAAGCATGTTTAAAATAAAACTAAGGTTGTTGTATGACCAAATTCCCAAATCTTATCCAATTGGAAAATGACAGAGTCACTTTCTTGAGATGACTTAGCGAACACAATATTACACAGTCAACTGGAAACTAATTTTAGAAAGCATTCATGAAACTAATCTATAAAACAGTAGGAAAATTAAACTATGAATTGACAGGAATATGAATATAAAGATAATGTGAATTTAAATATGAATTGACAAGAATAAAACTACGAATCAACAGGAATTTGAATGACAGAAATTAAACTACAAAACATTTAAGAAAAACCTCCTTTCCATGCAGGGGCCCTCTGCAATAGAATGAGTCGAAAATCTACTTAGATTATTTGTGCATCAAAAAATATAGAACTAGTCTTCTTATTAGAAAAACATATTTTCAAAAGCATACACCGAATTATCACAAAAATTAGGTTGTTTCTCAGTTTCAAAAGACTAGTATTTATACAGGTTTTGGATTTAACTGCTTGAGGCATTTTTGCCTATAGATAGAAAATAAAACTGAAATTAGAAGGTGAGATAGAAGAAAATTCTTCATAGCTATCTCTCGATTTGCTACGTCAGAGCAAATCAGGAGTATTACGTTTTATGATCATGTTCTTTGACCAGTCTTGATCATGTTCTTTGATCGGTCTTGACCGCGAGCGTAGGCATGATCCCTCTTTTAATTCGAACAGGTGAGTGGGATGAGATCCATGTGTGGATCATTATAGAGATACTCATATGGCCTGCTTCCTCATTTTCTTATAAAAACTTGCCAAACCATAACGGTGGCTGCAGAAACAAAGGTCAGCTACAAAATTGCACACATTCTATAGCTAATTACATAAATTCATCTAAATAATAAGAAACATCATAATATAAAGTAGAGATCATCTAAATTCCTTCTGTGATGTGGAATATGTCAATTATAATTGATTGAAGTCATGAGTTTGTGAAAAAGGAAGAAGAAATGATGGAAAAGGGTGTCAAATTCAGAACAATTTTGAGGTTAAACATGGGTCATTGAATGTTATAAAGAAAATACTATTTTGGTGTATTTGATCTTCTTTTGAAGTTTTCCTTCTTCTAATATCACATTAGAACTATGGAATTTTGGGTGTTATAATTGTTTTGTATAAGGAAGGGTCCTAATGTACCATATGAAATTAGGTAATATTGAAGCCATTGTAAGATATAAGAGTTAAATAAAGCTCGAAATTAAGTGAAAATATGTGTTCCTTTCCAATGGGTTTGTTGTGCAAAATATTTTGTTTGTCTGAACTTTGTATTTGTTTATTTAGCTTGATCAATGTATGAATGGACAATAGATTCCAAAATGCCATAATTGAACTCATACATGGAATCTTATTGGGTGTGTATTCTATTCTTTTCACGACTATGGTTTTGTGCATGGGTTTGCACATGGTTTTGGGAATGATGGTTTTTACCCCCTGGTATTTTGTAGATCCAGTCAAGGGAACTACGGTTATGTTATAATATAGGGTTAATGGATTGGGGTTTATGAAAGCTTCAACATGTATATATATGTGTGTGTTGTAACATCGAAAGGAATATAATGAAAAATTAAGCTAGTAGTCCCAGTTTTGGGATCCAGGGAAAAATCTATGTGTATATCTATTTCATGTTTTATGCTCTCGCTATTGTTTATTTTCCATTTTAAGAGTTTGTTTGTATATCATTTATGTACAGGGTTAAAACCTACAAATTCAATTTTGTGGGGTTAAATATTCAAACCAGTTCTTCAGAGGAGCTATAAGTACCCGTCTTCCATACTAGTAAGGGTGCAGTTGAGACAGGGAAGTTAATAAATCTAATGAATGGGTCTTCTCAGAAAATCCAAACAAATAATAAAGATCCTAGGTGAAAGGTTGTTGAAATCCTTGCCCTTCTTATTCTAATGTTATCACAATGAACATGCCATAGGAATATTTATTGATAGGAAGCACAAGTTAGATGGTGATCTTATGCAAGATTCTCGTAATTATAAAAAACTTAGGAATCATACCAATCACCATCCTTTTCTAGTGATTTTCTAGTTGTGAGATCTAGATGTGATGGTTGGGTTGAACAAAATACCATTCCAGCGCCTACTAATTGGGATCAAAGATTAGAAATGGAAATAGATAGTAATGAGGCCCTGTCAAGGTCCATTAATTTGAGAATTTATAGTAATAGTATTTTTTCTACCCACACACAAAATGTCACTATTGAAAATAGAAAAAAAAATAAGACAAAAAAAACTAAATGATTCTATCAAGAAATTACTTCAGTGGACCCTGTTTTTGAAGCCAATCAAATTCAACCAAATAGTAAAAATATCAATTTAACTCTAAGGATTCAATATATAGGTGAAGAAGAGAGAAGAGAAAGAAAATAAACATTCTATATTAATTTATATAATGGTAAATCCAACTATGCTTATACACCTCATTAAGAAAGAGCAATAGAGGTTTTTAGCACAGGCTGCACAAAATCATGATCAATGTCAATAGAAAAATCCTTCCTAGTAAGGTCCTAGAAGAGAATTTGTTTCTAAATGTGGGAAAGTAATAACATTTGACCCAAGCACACTAAAGAATTCAAATGTACAACATAAATATACATTGCAATAACTATAAATCTCTTCCAAACCTAACACTCAAGGAACTTCCACAGTAAGACATGTTGCTAATTAAACATATTTAATTGAGTTGTATCTTGTGTGTAATGACTATTTGAGAGGTGAAACAATTGAAAATATATTTTTATTTTGTTTTGTTTTCATTTCCTTTCGTATATGATCCAAGGCATGTGGCTTTGGTGATTTGTCTTGGATTAATTGATGGTCTTTGAAAATATGACTTAGAATTTGGATAATTTCTTCTCTGTATTGGAAGAGAAACCCGTGACTTCAATTCTAAGCCATTTCAAATATAACTTGTTGCATATTTTAAATATATCTTCTATTTTTTTCCAACATTCCCTTGGATGAATTATTCATCATTCATGTTATTTGTTGGGTTGGAAAGTTGGAGACTTTGGGAAGCCTTAGATGAAACATCATGATCCTTGTCATAT
Organism: Pinus albicaulis; assembly: GCA_034641835.2. Classification (NCBI taxonomy): domain Eukaryota; kingdom Viridiplantae; phylum Streptophyta; class Pinopsida; order Pinales; family Pinaceae; genus Pinus; species Pinus albicaulis. Next base: position 211,186 of record JAXQQM020084311.1, read on the forward strand.
TCTTCACATGAATTCAGGTAATGATAATATGAACTTGAGTGGGACATATAAACATTTTATCCTAATGAGTAGGGATATACGTATGGCTTTAGGATCAACAACTACAAATATGGGTCCAAATTTTTATCAGGTTCCATATTTGCTTAATATTGAATATAATTTCATGGAAAATCTTGCAAGAATTTCTGAAATGCTAAAAAATGCTAACATGAAAATATTACGAGTTCTGTCATTACAGAGGTTTGTTGGCCATTCAAATAGAGAAACTTACCCCATTTACTTGGATCAAGAATTCATTGAAACTTATAAATTTCCCAAAGAAATACTACACAAAAAATAACACTTCCAAATGATTCTAGCATGGTTATACCGCTCTCATAGTGTTTTCCATTGAAAATACCACTTCACAAAAAATTATTTGAATCCTTGGGTTGATGTGGATCATCTCTTGGAAGGGCTAAGTGAAGATAAATGAGTTGCAATCCAGTAGTAAAAACACTGAGAAATGATGAAAAATAATATTTTTAGTGGTAAGAAACTTTGCCTTGTTTTATATCATGATCATAAACTTCTAAATTTAGTTAAGGTTTCATTAAATATAAACCATATTTTTATACTTATAGTGATTCTTAGGAAAATAGGGATGTTAAGTAAATGAATTGATTCATGGTAATATGAGTATATATATGTTAATAATTCACGAATTTTTTTGTCCAACCATTTATTGAAATAGATTATATGCATGAGGAAATTCCAAGGAAGAAGGAGGACGAAGACCAAGAGAAACCTCAACATTAGATTTTTTGCTTTCCTTATATGGAATGTGGACTAAATTGTGGCCTAACATCCAAAATGTTTTGGACAAGGTTACTATAATTTGGATTGAACTATTAATATCTTTTCAAATTGTAGTTCTTATGGGAAGCATTCGATTTACAATGTAGAATTGGAAACTTTTATGCATGCCAATAGATGGATCTATTCTTTCTTTCATATAATTCATTTTTTGATAATTTATGTTCCAGGAAAGAAAGTTGTATGAAAAACGTGTTTATATAATGGGAAAAAAAAATTATGCCATAGAGATGGCCAAATTACTTGATCCCACAGGAAATTTATTTGCATGACATGTTATTTCAAAGGGCGATGAGGCTAATCTAGATGGAGACAATAGTCTACCTAAAAGTAAAGATCTATATGTCATTTTTTGAATGGAATATGGAGTACTAATTATCAATGATTCTGCAAGGGCTTGGCCTCATCATAGATATAATTAAATTGTGGTTGGAAGGTAAGTTCATTTCAATTCTTTTTTAGTGTCAAATCAAGACCTTATAATTATTAATTTTTATCTTTGAAAAGTGGTGGTTAAAGATATATGTTATTGTTTCTAAAACTGAGAGACTCCCACGTATAGATACATGCATTTTCCCCGTGGTAGGTGAAAATTTGGATTTCTAGGGTTTTCATTGTAAGAAGTATCTATTGATGAGAAGTGAGTGGATGGAACACTGACATCTTCTTTAGTGGTGAGATGCTAAAAATTAAAATATAACACATGTTGTGTTCTTGGCATAGAATTTAGAGATATTTCCTTAGTTTTCATTGTATTTTTTCATTTCTAACACATATACTCTTCAATCCAAACATAAGTGATTGATAAAATCACCATATTTGTTTCTCAAACAAATAGTTGCATGAAGTGGATGTCTTATAATTTATTGTAGCTGAAAAAAAAAACGTTTAAAATAATTGTAAAGTGGTTTTCAATATGGTTTTTCAATTTAGAGAATCATAGCCACATATTCACCCTTTGTGGCATATGGTTGAACTATCTGGTGCAGTATGCACAACATAAATTGATGGAAAAGCATATTATGTTGTAGCCCTTTCCCCTAGTTCTGACAAGGTATGCATTTTACCTTTTGTCAAAAGAATATTAGCATTATAGATGAAAAATCATTTACCAGGTAATGGTTGTCTCTGAATATGCATGCTTGTTTACCAAATAATATTAGAAGATCACTTTATGTGCATCGATAATGGAAAGAAGAAAACATATATATTGAGACTAGTGGGTTGATTGTAAGAGAGTATTAATTCCTATGTTTTGTGGAAAATATGGATGAGTGTTAGGATCTAGAGTTATTGGGGTTGTCTTGGTTTTTGAAACTGATATGTTTTAGGATGTAAATTAATGTGAAAGAAGAAAATCAAGAGGGTACATAGGGTACATTTGGTCAGATACATTGGAACGAGGTGTAAAATTAAAATTTGTTTTCAACGTAAGCATGGCATGTCTTTGAATAGTTTACATCCCCATTTTCACCCTTTGATAAAATTGGAATTAAGATTGTTCAAATGGAAGGTAAGATAGTAGTGCCAATGAAGGAAACAAAAATGAATTAGGTTCCATACATTCCATTCGAAGACAGGTAGCTATAAGAGTGTATCTCTACTTCCTTTTCATGTTTATTTCTTTTTGAAATTTCATGTAAACATATTTTACTATTGAATATTATCACTTGAAACTATATATTATCACTTGAAACTATAGGTTTAGTTTAGTTGATCACTTGAAAACTCAAATCTATACTTTGTAGTGTACACAACGAAGGTCAGTGTAAGAAAAATATTGAAATCATACAAGTTGTTTTTTTCTAACCATTCAATATTTTGTTTTTTCTAACCATTCAATATTCAGTCATACAGTACTCTAACATCGGGACCAATTGGGTTTGACAATGAAATATCTCTCCCAATTTTTTAGTAACTAATTAGTGTGGGGGTGATGTGTCAAAACACTTATTGTGTGCATATGTTTAAAGGTATATTAAATCTACAGGTTGCATTCATCACTTAGCATTATAGATCAGCCACTTACCATTTTACTCTTAAGAATTCGGGTATGTTTTGTTGAAATAGTAAATTGCTATATAGTATATATGTGTTAAGTAATCTTACTCATATAGTATAATTTTTTTTTTTATCTGGTACTCATCTCTTATGTCAGTTTTCAACAACTTTTGAATCACGGGTTACTTCTCAATAAAAAAATTAAGGATAAATATTTTAAACTAGAAATGTATGTGGAAAAGTACCTGAGATTGGTTCCTATCGCCGTGATGCTCCTCTCCTTATGTTCCCTTTCATTTTACCTTGCTGGCATATTTTTCTATGAGAAGAACAAATTCGTACTACAAGATAAAACATCCCTTGCCACTCTAAAATTTGGTTGCAATGTTGTTGAAGCGATGTCCATGAAGTTTGAAGAGTGCAACCGTGACTATCAATATTACACTCCATGCACAGATCCAAAGGTATTTGTACCGTAATAGATTCTGCTATAATACTTTTAAGAGTTTGAAATGTATCTTTCCCGATTTGGACATTTGACTCCTTTGAGGAGCTAGAATTACATAAACCTTCTGACTTGTAAATGATACACAATTTTCATTACATTTTGAGGTTAATATAACTAAAATAGTAGTTTGTATCGCTGGGTGAATTTAATAAATGACTTTATGTGTCTGAGTTGGTAGATCTCACAACTGCTTATTTGTTACCAATCAACCACATTGGATGAACTAGTTAGGTTTTCCTTTGCTATCAAACATGATGCACACTGTTTATTTTTTTCTCTATATTGTGATGTATTTTACTTTCTAGTCCCATTGACCTATTATGTTAAGTTGTGGACACTAATTTATTTTTTTCTAAGACAAGGTCCAATGAACTACTTGGCAGGTCTTCTCAATGACTTTTTCATGAAAAAACATTGTTATTGAAAAACATTTAAGCTTATTTTTATTATTGTTAGTTTTTGTGAAATGGTTTTTTTAGGTTTTTTTTGTATGCCTACGGAGTTATTCCATTCAATTTAAATATACTAAAATGGTTTAACTCTCATTTTTCCAGATATGGAGGAAATAGGATGCTCACGGGCTTGCATTTAGGGAGTGACACTTCCCCTCACTTTCTGAAAGAGTCGAGTGCTTAATCCCTCCACCGGAAGGATACAAGGTACATGTTAGATGGCCAAAGAGAAATAATGAGTGTTGATATAGGTACCTACTTGATCCATCTTTATTGTTTCTTCCATCGTTGTTAAAAAAGTGAAAAAAATCTTGAAGTTATAAAGCAATGGTTACTGCATATTCTTTCACCCAAATGTCATAAAGAATTTATGATAATAAATTGGAATTGTTTATGGACTTACTGCTTCTTAAATTTGTTCATTGGCACCAGAATTTTCCCTATGAATGGATCAATAATGGAAAATCAAATCAACATTGGTCGAGGAAAGAAGGGGATAAATTCCTCTTCCAAAGTGGAGGTACAATTTGCATTCTTTAAATGTGTGTTATGTGTTATCTTGCATTCACATTAAGTATTTTGTTATGCACACTAAACATCTAGGTAATATTGGATGAAGATTCAAAGTTTTTTGATTCTCTTAGTTTTTATTAAATTGGTTTACTTAAGGTATATGTCGTTTCCACATGTGATGCATGTATCTTCTAATTTTTTAAATATTTTGTGGAAATATCTTCAATGGTTGTAAAATTTTATCATATTTAGATAAATAAAGGCTTGGAAATAATTAGTATCTTTTATATATTTATTATTTAGAGACATAAAAATCCTGTCACTGAGTTTTCTCAAATACTGATGGAGATTATTTTATAGTTGTAAGTGTGTATTCTATTGGGTTGTGGTATTTTCATTTTAAAAAAAATGTGGTAAATGTGTACATAAACTGAGCTCTACTGGAAATAAATTCCATTCATGTGTCTTTCATCCAAGATATCCAAAAATTTTGGTAATTGGATGCTATCTAGTTGTTCACATTCAATATTTGACTTCAAAACTATTACTGGGTTTTTTTTCCTTGTAAGAGTTGGTAACTTTCGGTAATTGGATGCTATCAGGTTAGTCACATTCAGTGTTTGACTTCAAAAATATTACTTATTTAATGTGGTTTTTTCCTTGTAAGAGTTGGTAATGATAGACGTTGTGATTGATATATGTAATTTGTTGATCTTTATTATGTTTGATTGTGGTCATTGGAGTTATGGAATATGGAAGAAAACAAGAGTATGACCATACTTGCACACGATATCAAAGGAAGAATTGAAGATATAGGATAATAATAATACTGGAGCGACAAGTACAAAAAGAGAAAAAGAAGAGAACCAATCTAGTGATACCTTTAAATCCAATATCCTGCATGAGACACACACATATAGTTTGATGGTAAATCCTTTTGAGTTGGTGAATTCATCAATGCCTAGGCAACACAATAATAATTTTTTGAAGTGATGAAACCATATTTCATTTGTAATTCTAGTCCAACCAATATTAAGTTGGAAACTCATATTGTAATATTTGAAATTTCGTATAACATAATTTATGTGGTTGAAGTTATTTATAGTCGTAATTGATATTATTTAGAGTTGTAACTAACATATGTAATTTTGCATTTTCATATTTGATGAACATGAAAACTGTATAATTTGTTTTTATAATTTAGTTACAAAATAATACTAATTAATTTATGTTGATTAATAAGGAACATATAAAATCAATCTAAAACTACTAAAATAGTAGTTTATATTGATTAATGATGAATACAAATAAAATGAATATACAACTACTAATTTATTCATTTATAATGATTATTAATGAAAGTAAATTAAATTAATATAAACTACTAAATCATTCGTTTGTATGATGAATATGAAATAACTATTTTAAATGATAAATTTCTGATTACAAATTATGACTATATCACTATTCTTAGATGCAAAACTCGGAATATCCATAGCCTTCATTTTTAGTCTACGTTTTGAGTCTAAATCAAGACTCATCTTCAGGACAACCCTACTAAGAAAAGAATGGATTAGGGTAAATAAATAGAGGAAAGAAGGAGATGAAAGAGCCGACCAGTTCTTAATTTTTTATTTTTTATTTTTTAAAATCAATTAGTTATTTATTTTAGTTTTTTCAAATTTTAATTCTAATTTTAGTTATGACACATTTAAAAAAATTAATATTATTATTTATTGAATTTTTTATTTGTTATTATGCCCTATTTGTTATTATTATTTTATTAAAATTAATTTTATTAAAAAAATTATATATTTTTTATTAACATTAAATATTAGTGGTATTTATAAATATTTGAAAAAGACTTGATATTACTAAAACTTAGGATCTAAGAAATGTTTTGGTTATTTTAATAGATATATTTAAGATGGCAAGTAAAAGGATAACCTGTATTATAATGGGAAACTATAAATAATTCTAAATTTTTGTAATAATGCGGAGTTTATTATTGTTAATATTAGAAGGGGTTATTTATTAAGAAGAGTAGCTTTTTTATTTTGTTAGATTTTATTAAAAGAAAAGAAAGGTGGTTTAAGATGTGATTTAGGTGTGTTTTAATATTTAAAAGAGGTTGAGAAAGGTAACAGGTTAATGGGAGGGAAAGGTGCAAGGAAATGATTTAAGAGAGAAAGAAAATAGGAGGATATAGGGTAGGGGGATGGTGTGTGGGGAAGAGCATTACTGTGAATGTGATACAATAGGAAAGCATGCAAGGACAATGACGAGCAGGAGGATGGACATGGTGTCATCAAATAGTTCAGGGGGGCAAGTTTATTTGCGGGAAAGAACGTGGATCCAATTCCTGCTAACTTCTAAGCCTCCATCTTTGTTGAGGTTGTGTGGGTGCTTAATGATTTCCAGGGCTTCACGCACTTTACACATAAAATGATGCTTTTCATTGGTAATGATCACTGCCTTTTCAAGGAATATGTGGTGACATGTCTTATTGGAGTGTTTTGCCAAAGCCAAGTTTTTGGTTCTTCCAAGTATGATGTCAGTACCATGTTCTTTAAGCCTTATTTTAAGGGTCCTACATGTTTCCCCAATATAGCATTCTCCGCATGAACAATTAATTTTGTAAACCCCTTTTGACTGGAGGTGGTCAGGGTCATATTTTATATATTTCATCCTCTGTCTGATGGTCATTAGAGGTTTGAAGGATGCTCTAAGGTCCTTCCTGGCTATAAATTTGGCCATCTTGTCTATGACCCCTTGGATATAGGGTTGATATGTTTTTTTTGTTGAGGAATTGTCAGTTGTAATTCTTTTATTTCTGGATCTAGCTCTTTGAATAGCTATGTTAATGTCTTTATTACTGTATCCCAGGTTTATGAACGATCTTATTAGATATTTTATTTCTTCTTCAACATGAGTATCATCTGATATTCTGAAAGATTGTGTAAAAAGAGTCAACATTACCCCCATCTTCTGGGCAGGGTAATGGTGTGAATCAAAATGTAGGTAATTGTTAGTGTGTGATTTCTTCTTGAACACTTTGTGTCCAAGAGATACATCTTCATTTCTTGAGAGGAGAATGTCAAGGAATGGGATGCAGTTGTTTTCTTCACCTTCCATTGTAAATTGTATAAATTTGGAAATGCTATTAAGGTGGTCTAGGAAGCTTTTTAATTACTCAACACCATGTGGCCAATTGACATTGGTGTCATCCATGAACCTGATCAAAAATTTAGGTTTCAATGGGCAAGAGTCAATTCTAGCTTTCTTTTCAAATTTCTTCATGAAGAGGTTGGCCACTATGGGGGACAACAGAGATCCCATAGAAACTCCAGATGTTTGTTCAAATATTTCTCCTTTGAAGGTGAAGAAGGTGGATTGGAGACATATTTCATCGAGTTTTGCATTATGGGGGTCCGCGACTTCTTTTACTACTTGAACGGCTTCATCGAGAGGCATTTTAGTAAAGGATTGTACAACATCTAAGCTTACAATTTTGTCTCCAGGATCCAACTTATATTTTTTAATAAAATCAACATAATGGTTGGATTCTTTGATGAATGAGCTAGTTTTACCGAAAAGAGGGGTGAAGGTGCCGTCCACAAATTTGGCTAATTCATATGTTGGAGCTCCAATAGTATTGACAATAGGTCTCAGAGGAGCACCAGTCTTATGGATCTTTGGGGCACCATAAATGCGGGGAATGATCTCACCCACCGGGTATAGGCGCTTTTTTATTTTTCATCAAGATTAGACTCCTTAATGGCTTTTTTGACATTTTTTATGACTTTGGAAATGGGGTTCTCTTTGAGTTTCTTATAGCTGCCACTATTGTGAAGGTGATCTCTCATTTTATTGACATACTCTTCTTTGTCCATTACCACTGTAGCCTCTCCTTTGTCTACTTTTAAGATGACAATCTTCTCATTACCTCTTAAGTTTATTAAGGCTCTTAATTTCTCTTTACTTAAATTTCTCTTAGGAACTTTGGCTTTATTCAAGATGACGGCACACTCTTGTCTCACGAGTTCTTTGTCTTCTTCATTGAGAGGTTTCATGCTATCCTCAATATCGAAAATGATTTTTTCCTTTGGAATACGATTGGGAGCTACGGAGAAATTGAGTCCCCTGCGCAAAACCTCCATTTATACATTATTTAATTCATGGGAAGAGATATTTACAACTTTTTTGTTATTGTTATCAAAGGAAGGTATGTTATTAGGATTTCTTCGATGTGGAAATTAATTATAAATGTTGTTTGTTATTTCATTTTTTATGATTGAACCATGCTCCATAGAACCACCCATTGTTGTCGTAGACCGATTCCTTGAATCATCATTTTATGACTCATCTCCCATGGTGCTGTTTGACCCGTCATGCCTGTTACCGTCCATTGGAGTCAAATCTAGATTCACAAATGGGGTAACGATACTGTGAAGTTCGTTTTTTCCATACCCTCTTGTGTTTACTGAACCTGTGTTGTAGGGATCGGCGTGGGTTAGGGACTCCGTATGGTCAATATGCGAGGTTGGGGAATTCTGCGTAACCTTGATACCGGTGCTGGGTATTAATGCAGACTCCTTTGTTGCGTTAACTATATTTAGTTAATTCACAGTATCTTATAACAAGACCGAAATTTAGTCATATTTATTTGGTCATTAATTGGTTTCAAACGATTACTAAAATTTGTGTATATATGACTAATAGTAGCTAATTTACAGTATCTTATAACACGACTAATACTTTTCTCATATTTCTTTGGTCATTAATTGGTTTTCTCCGGTGATCATGTAGTAGTATATTTTGTTCTATATTTCGTCATTAATTGTGACAAATAATGAATAAATCAATGACTAAATTAATGACTAAATCAATGACTAAATTTATGACTAAATATACTACTAAACGATAAAATTGAGACAAAAAATTAATGACTAAGCTAAGTATGACTAAAATTTGGCCGTGTTATAGGATACTCTAAATTAACCACTATTGGTCACCGACTGAAAAATGGTCATTTATATGCAAATTTTAGTCTTTTTTTTAGTAACTGATTAGCCATTTTGTACTACTGTTTCATTTTTTTAGTGTATGTTCATGTTAACACACACTAATGAAAATGAAATATTGTGTTGGCGTTAGTATGCATCTTGTTGAATGCAAGGAAAATTTTAAGGATGGAAGTTTATCTGAAAGTTTAGAAACCTTAGCAAATCTTACTAGTCCCTAACATGCAAATTATAAAATGTTTGACAATATATTTGTAAAAATATTTTGATTTCTAATGATTTTCTATTAGTCTATATAAAAAATTAGTGATTTTTAAGGTAAAACTATTTTTATACTATAAACTGTGGGCGAATCATTTAAAAAAAAAAATGGAAATTGGAAAATCATTTTTTTGGAAAAAAACATGGAAAATTAGCCCACCTGCGAATATTAGCCCCTAAAATTTTCCCTGGTTGAATGTCCATCGTTACTTTCTTTCATAATTGTTGTCACCTTGTGAACTAATTTGTAGGTTAATCAACGATTATTTCCATGCTCTTGTGTGTCCCTTTTAGGATAGTGTTATTAATTTTCTTCTAGAGGCTCACTCTCTCTTTCGTTTTCGTTAAGGTACCTTATATACAATGCAGTTGTATGCCTCACAGTGTCCACTTACTTGCTTGATCCAAATATTGTTTTTATAATCTATTATGTTGATCATTGAAACAAAGGAAAATTTGTAAGAATAATGAAAATCAATTGTATTTATGATTGGGGCTCCTACTCATAATGGCGTGAGGTATAATTGGGACTTCATACCAAGTAGACTACCTTGTGTTAGTGTGTTTCAATTTTCCAGTCACCAGTGGACAAATGTGCTCTTACCAAGTGTGTTGATTGGGTCCTTTTACAATTTTTTGTAGTTTCAACTAGGGTCTCAGTAAAAAATTTTGGTTACTAGTTAGCGTGTATAGTTGCCCACTAATCCTTTACAAAATTTCCATGTTTTGGTCACTATCGTCATATATTTGGATGTTCCATCCCTCTAAAGTGTTATGGTCCTCTTAGTCTCAGTATCATGGTTTTCATATAGCTGATTATTCATCCATTAGGTCACCAGGGCTTCAATCATTTCCTAAATATTTAGTTTCCTCGCATTCCACTAAACTCCCTAAACCCATTACATTCTCTCTCACACTATCCCTAAGCTTCTAGACTCAAACCCTAGTCCCTACACCATCATCACTATCCTACACTACGTTTTTGGGAAACTTAGGGTTTGGGAGTGTGTTTTAATTCCCTACACTAATCCATATACCCTTTTCATCATTTTCCACCCCTAAGCCTCCTAACGCCCTCAACTACACTCCATATAACTCCCCCAACCTTTTACCATGCCCATTCCTCTAATTTCCCCCACTTTCCCATAAACCCTGGCCTATTGCTACACTTTTGACACCTTCCTAGGTTAGGGCTATGTTTTTCCCTGTTGGATGCCTACCCCTCACTAATTTTCTAAAATTATACTTCCCTACACTCCCTAACATCTATCCCTACCCCTAAAAAATTTCCCAAGGATTTAGAAGCCCTCTAACCCCTTCATCACCCTCCATTCCTAAAACTGCCCCAAAATCCCCTGTTTTCCCAAGAGAAAACCCTAATTTTTCCTCCTAGTAAGATAGGATTTCACCATGGAATAAGAGACTACATAGACTGACAAGAAAATTTACAATAATGGAGGACATGCATCAATATTTGAGCCATATAACATTAAAGAGATCAATGCCTCACAAACTCATCAAGAGGTCATTTGCTACACATAGGGAAAATTATGCTTTAAAGTATGTTTCTGACCAATTGGAGATGGATTTGACAAAAATGAAAGAGGTTTGTGGCAATAATAGAACAAGGAACAAAAAAATCCTTCCGTTTATACACATGTGTTATGATTTGGGAGAAATTCCCAAAATATAGTTGCTGCGGGAGAGTTGTTGTACTTATGGAGTACTCTTGGGAAAATGCATTTTTCTCTCTCATGGAGTGCCAAAATGACTTTCTTTATGAGTCAATTGATAACTAGATAGAAATATATTTCCACCGAGCTATCATGAGCTAAATTTAGAGTTAAATAAGGCCTCCAAAAGTGTTCTGCAATCTCACACTGCACTTTTCCTTCTTTGGCTGCGCTTTTTGACCAATCTTGGGAGAATTGATTTTTGAGAGGTTATACTTGATCATTTTCAATTCTGGAGGGGTCCATTGTGTAGAAAATAGAGAGATATTTAAAATGATCTATCATGAGCTCAATTGGGAGTCCAATAAGGCCTCCAAAAGTGTTATTCAATATCACGTTTCACTTTTCCTTCTGGCACTGTGCTTTTTTATCAGTTTTGGAAAAAGTGGTTTTTTAGGAGCTTAAATCCATCTTTTTCAATGCTCTAGGAAATTTTGGACAACTAGACATGAACACATTTCCAATGAGCTATCTAGAGCACAATTTTTACTTCAGCAAGGTAGTCAAAAATAAACTTGAAGGTAAAAATATGCTTTTCTCAAGGCACGCTGCGCTTTTTGCACTCACGCCGCGCTTTTTCCAGTTTGCCTATTATCTTTGGAATTTCGAGTTTTTCTCAATTGGTTGATGAATTTCATGAAATTATACTGATGTAAATTTTTAAATCACATGTAATTATGTTTATTATAGTTACTAAAGGTAGATATTGTTATCACCCAAGTAATTTCTCAAAGTTGTGGGCTTTTGGTTTTTAGTCTAAGAAAACTAGGGGTAACCACAAACCTACTTCAAATCCTAGGAGCTAGCCTTCCTAGAATTCAGAGAGGGCTCTCTCTTTAAGATTTATCTTTGTTTTTTATTTCTCTTTTTAGGCTAGTTATGATAGAACAATTGATTTTGTTTTAAAGATTTTGGTGGGTAAAAATCACTTAGGATTAAAATAAGGAGAGATCTGCTTGTCCATTTGGCTATGGAGTCTAAGTTTAGATAGCAGTACTAGAAGGCAATCCCAAAGGGGTACAAATGTATTAAGGGCAAGGTAGATAACCCTCAAATATTTGGGGAAATGTTTTTTGATGAACTGGTATGATTGGAATAAAGGGCAATGAAGGATCCTTTCATCCGGGAAATGGAAGAAGGAGGCAGAGGTCAAATGGGAGTAGGAGCAATGAAGGGTTCCTAGTGCTGAAAATTAGCAGAAAAGATTTAAATGGTAACTTAGTTAAAAACAGGGAGCAAAAGGCTAGTATTGTTGTAATATTCCTAGTTACACATTAAGATAGATCAAACACATAATGAATTGCATGAAACTCAGAAAAGAAATAATGACAAGAAGAAATGTACTTCACTCTTCAACTTACTGCATGAATCTTGAATTATGATGCCACTTAAGCTTTGTCCAATCTTCTACTTTGAATTCAACACATGAAAGCCTCCAATGTATCAGCAAAAGTCTATAGTAATCTTATCAATTTTATTCCACACTTAATACTTCTAATGCAGAAGTATTTATAAAAAATATTGTTTACAAATATCCTAGAGAGATGTAGGAATATCTTTAGGAAATACAAAATATCTTTACAAAATAAGAGGGACAACTGCTTAACAAATTAGCAAGATGTCCTCCTATCCAAAATATATAGAACAACTCTATCTAATCAAGGAGCTTTTATTGGCAAGCTCCCTGCTTGCTGGCTACTTAGGAAATATCTTTGTTTGAGACGACTTCACTAATACTCTTTCTTCTGATACACTTTAACACTGTTCTTGTAACCCTGATACACTTTGACTGATATTTTCACTCTTTACTGCTATAAAAAGAAGCCTTTATTCAGTAAAAAAAAATCAGCTGACTGTCTTTTTGGTTTCACTTTTGTTGGAATATTTCTCATGTAGTTCTCTTCACTGTTTTGCCTTTTCAATGCTACATTAAATCTGTAAAAATATGCCATTGCTCTGCATTTGGTATTGTCACATTTTTGAGCTTTCCAAAGTTTTCATCAGCATCTGTGTACTTGGAAAAATTAGGCTTAAAGACAAAAAGAGGCTTGATCTCATTTTGAAGAAAAAACAAGTCTTCAATATATTGAAGAATGACCTTTCCTGTGGGAGAGCCCTATGGAAGTGGCTTGTTGATTTGTTCTTTTGAAAAATCCCTTATCTTCTTGTCATAATATTTATGGGCCATTAGTTTTTCATTGAAGACATGAATATCTAGAAGACCAGTTTGTCTCAGCATAATATATTTTTCTAAAAAATTGGTTATAGAGATATTCATTGCATCACACTTTTCCTCTAAATTTTTCATCATATTTCTCTTTGTCAGAACCTTCTTGATCTATAAAATGGTCTCTATTCTATCCTGTACCTGTAATTCTTCTAACTCTGCTCTGTTTTTACTATTCAAGAAAGTGATGAGCTTCAAATCTTGTGCTGGTTTATTTTCTAACTCTTCTTTTGTTTTTTTTTATTTCCACTTGGGCTGCTAGAAGTAAGTCTCTCTCTCTTCATAGATAATTTGAATTGAAGGCCATTGGAGATGAATGGCATCAATTATATTTTTCCAAAGGTAATTTCTTATGTAAGAAATTTTTTTAGTGAAATTCAAGTCTTTTTGTAGGCTTTTGATTTTCTCTTCAAGTCTTTTGGCCCTTTGCTCATGATTTTTGGCATTGATTAATGTTGTTTTGTTGGAGGCTTCCAGATTCTGAATCATATTTTTCAAACTATTAATTTCATTGTTTTTTAGTGACATTTCCTCCATAGCCTTTACTATCTTCCCTATATCATCTATATGCTGTACCTGTGTTTTTGAAGAATCAGTGGCTGATGTTGTAGCTGAATGCACCGGCACTACAGTTGCCAATGGCTCATCACATGCTAATTTTTCTCCCAATGTAGAGGCCACAACTGTGGTAATTACTGGTATGAATGCGGGGATAATTGGAGCTTCATCTTCTTTGATAGTTTCTTTTTCTTTCACAAGTTGATCCAATTGCGTTTCCATTTCTTTTATTTGAGCAGTTAGTTTGATAATCAACTGCATCATGTCTTCTTTTTCTGTCTGTTCCTGAAGAATTTCTTTAGTTTAAGGGTGCTCACTTTGAGGAAGCTTCAACTATTTCCTCAATGCTGCAATGTCTTCATTTTTCTTTTTAATTAATATTTCAGCTGCTAGAACATCAGAAGGATAAACTCCCACCTGCAAAAATAAGTCTTCTAAGGCTTTAATCCTTAGATATTTAGCATACAAAGAGCCTTTGTCCAGTTTCATTTTATCCTGCATGTTAATAATGGTATTTTTCAACTTAGTAGCACTCATAGCCTTTGTTACCACAGTAGAATATAACATCTCAGAGCTATGTCTGTGGAATTCTATTTGGTCTAGTTCATGCACATTTTCAGTATCTACTTCAAACTCAACATTTTTGAAGTCTTCCACTGTCTCAGGTGTTGAAGCAGTTGGTTGCAGTTATGACATGATCATTTTATTTGTAGAATATTCAAAGGCTGTAAGTAGCATGTTCTGATTCCTTGGCTTCTATTTAAGAAACTGAGAGTAAATCTCATTTTTGATCTCTTCATTCTTTTGTTTGATTTGTTTGTGCCTTTCTTTGATGTCTAGGTATTTTTCCTCCACTGTGTGTGAGGAAGAAGCCTCCATGTTTTTTTGTCTTTCAATCATCTGAGTATCTTGTTCACCTGTTGTTTGATCTTTTTTGTATGTCTACAGGAGTCTCATTTACTATCACTGTAGCCTCATCATTGTTTACCTCAGGCTCATTTGTATCCTCAACATCAATTACTTTCTCTTTTCCTATGGAACTGAATTTGAGCCTTTTATTGTAAATCAAATTGAATTTAGTATCTGTGGTGGTCTCAGCTGTATAGGTTCCCTCATCTCTACCTCTTTTTGTAGAGGTTTCAGTCTACTTTGCAACTACCATAATTTGTGTAACATCCATCTTTTCTGTTGGCTCTGCATTTACTTTTGTATCTTTCAATGTATTATCTGCCCATTCTGTTTGATTTTCAAATTTTTCAATTTCTGGCTTGGGCTCGTCTATGAAAGGATGCAGTTTGCAGTTGACCCTTATATTGTTGAGAATTCCTTGAGGGTCATAGTTCCAAGGAAAGCTTTCCTGAAATTTTAACTCTGATAATCTTTTGTCTCTTTCCTTTTGAGCATTTCTGTTATTTACAATAAAAGGACCAATCTGATTTTTCAACTTGAACTGATTTTTATTTTTAGAAGCCATGAAATTAATGGAATCAGAGTTTAAAACCTGTCTTAAGTATTGTAATGCAAAAACTCTAATGCTCAAATACTTAGGAAATTTGTAAGGCAGTAGATTTGATCCAGAAATCCTCAATTTTGTGTAATTTTTACACAAATACCAGTCTCCCGTCTTGCACTATTCTGATAACTACAATATTCTCTTCATGTCCTCACTTATACTAGGCTTCTCTACTTTATATAATATACTCATTGTTGGTTGGAGGAATAGAACTGCAAAGTCTGTAAAACTGAAATAACTGCTTTCTTTCCTCAGTAAAGTGGTCCAGAAAACAATGGATAGAAGCTGACCCTCTAAGTCCATTTTTTGTAATGTAATTGGAAACTTTCCAAATTGAAAAAACAAGAACAAGTGAAATAAGTATGATGAATATCTGAACACCCCTTCAGTGGGCAGTTTGGTCAATTGATAGTGGATACTATCAACTATAAATCTAGCATAGTCAAAGATCATAGCAGGAGGTTTACTAGGAGATAAAGTAGATAAAAAACCAAGGATGGATTCATCAGTGAATTCATCTGTGAAGTATCGTAGTATGAAATAAATCATTGATATCACATGTCTAGATCCTTCAGGAAATTTGAAAGTGGAGTAACGAGGATTTAGCTTTGGAATGTCCACATGAGATGGCATAAAGTTATGGAAAATCATAAATCTCTTAGGAAAATCTAATCCTAAATATAACTGAGTCAATGATTCTATGGATAGAGGAACTGCCCTGGGATCAAATTGTAATTGTAACATCTCATTGATGGATTCTGCAGTAATAGAAAATAGAATCTCCCTATCAGCATTAACAATTACTCTCTGATCTGGTACATAGTGTTTTTGACATAATCTCACAAGGTCTTGGGTAGGGTGTGTTACTGGAACCATATATTTGGGTAGATTAGTCTCCCAAATAGGCATTTCATCTTTATCTAAGAACTTATAAAAAAATCAATTGTGAATCTCCAATATATTTAATTCTACCATAGGGTCTGCAATTTTATAATCCATATCAGTTAAGGGGATGGTTTCTTCATTAGGTATTGGTGGCTGAAGGGGATTGATAGACACAGTGGTTTTTGCAGTGAGTGTAGGAGTGGATTTGATGGCTTTTGATGCTTCTAACTTAGGAGGCTTGGATCCCCCAAGTTTGGTAGGCTTAGAACCCCCAGCTTTGGGTCATCTGTTTCTTAGTCATTTTGAATAACTAAAGAAAACTTAAACTATTTTCAATAGTTGATTTTTTATAAAACAGATGGTGAATTTAGCAATTTCTAGGAAAATAATGACTTTCAGTAATATTTCGCTCAATTTAGGCTTCTGGGATAGGAAAACTAATCTAAGACAGAAAAAAAACAGAGGGTTTTTTTAATAATTTTTACTGTAAAAATGAATTTTAAGGAGATATGTAGGTCTGCAAACCTTTTTTGGCTTCTGCAATTGATATTCACGGATTTTAAGCCGATAAATTGAGGAAATTGGCTTCAGAAAGGGTTTTTATAAACACAGTCTTTTCTGGGAAAAAATGGCCAAGGTTTGGCCTGTTTCTATGTGTTTTTCGGGAAAATTATATTGACAATTTATCTTGATTTGGGCTTTGCTTTAGTTATGAAAGGGTTTTACTTTGAAATTACAAGCCTGAATGTCGAAAAATACCTCAAATGGTAGGAATTTCGATTATCGGAAGGGTTTTTGGGATCTTTTGTGATTGAATTTGAGCTTTGTTTGACTTGTTGGAGCCGAGAAGGTCTCGTTTGGATTTTTGGAGTAGAGAATGGCTCTTTAGGTCTTCAAACAGGGGATTTCCAGTCAAATTGGGATTTTTTCTTGGGATATAAGTCTAAAAATAGTGTAGAAGAGCTTTTACATAGTTGGGTGGAGTTTTTATCAGTTAGAACACACAAATAACACTAAAAAATGAGATAACAAAGGTTTTAACCTTTGATATGAATTTTCATTAAACGCATTGAATGCGGGTCTAATAAAATGCAGAAGCGGTTTTTTATTTTCGAATGCGAAAACAGGAAATGTTTTTCGCGTTGGCTTTGGGTTGTAAGCTGTTTTCCCCCAAACGAACGTGATCAAATGGTTTTCCACCACATCCCAAGAGGTGGGAATGGAAAAACCATCCATTTTGCGTCTGTTTGGGCTTTGAACGGGCGATCAAGTTATGGGCACGAAATCAATTATGCGCCGTAATCGAGAACAAAAGGCCAAGATTTAATGGGAAGCTGCGGTTGAAAGGTATGTGGGACTGGGGTTTGATCTATGCGCTTATGGCTTGGAAACTTAATAAAAACCTTTGTATGACGTGCATTTTAACCAAAGTTCTTATATGAAAATAAAGGGGTAATGTTTATATAAGTGGAGTTTATATATGCGGGTCGGGGGTACAACTCGACTTTGGATGCGGAGGCAAGGTTTTAATATGCAAAGCGGGGTTAAAACCTTAGGTTAACTTTATATAAAGCAGGTGGCTTTACATAACGGGGATAATATTGCAGGAAAGGCTAAAGTGAAACATCAAAACAAATCTTTAGTTAACCGGGATGGGACCTTGAGTCAAAGGCTTATCGTGTATTGCAAAGGTTTTAGAGTTTAAAGTTTGTTGGAACT
Source organism: Pinus albicaulis (assembly GCA_034641835.2). NCBI lineage: Eukaryota > Viridiplantae > Streptophyta > Pinopsida > Pinales > Pinaceae > Pinus > Pinus albicaulis. Next base: position 229,435 of record JAXQQM020084311.1, read on the forward strand.
AAACTTTGGATAAATGTAAAAGGCTGGGGAGTATGTTTAATTTCCACATACATATGATATGCCCGAAAGCCTTTTTGTATTTTTTATTTTATTATATAGTTTTTAGACCATGGAGGGGTCTATAACCATAGGGGGCGGGGTATTTGTATATAGTTAGTTTTAGGTGAAAGGGGGTATATTTTAGGATTTTATTTCAACATGTGGATAATTAACTTTGGCATAAAATCTTATAATAGTGGGTTTTTAGGGGATATTTAAAATAAAAGGAGTTATATTAATAGCATAAGGTTTTCTTTTAGGGAGTTAATAAAATAAGTTAGAAATCAATATGACAAGGAAAATGAAATACTCAAGAAATATACTTATATGACTAAGTAAAGTGAAAACCTTAATGCAAAGTTTATCATTTTGATGATTTCAACACTTTTACTTAGGATAAGATGTTTTTTGAGGGTTTGTATGTTTTATGAAATGGAGGAAGTTAATCAAATGGGATATTATGTGTTTTTGAGTTGTGATGGGTGAATGAAAGGTAAATAATGATAACTGGGGATTAATATAGGAATTCAACATGTTCAACTAATCAGTCAGTGAGCCTTGGGTCCGGTCCCAACAGAAGTCAGAGAAATGCTCTGAGTCTCTTTGACTGAAAGTCTAGAATGCAGAATTACTATAGGGGATGGGAAATTATTAATTTTTACTCGGTGATGAATATTTACAACTTTCTTCCATGTATCTTGCCTGAAAAAGGCATTGGGATAGCAGGTGACCGCAACAGAGGAGCTTCCACCAACAAATGATGAGGGGCATTTGGTGCTACAGCCAGAGGCCATCATAGATACCCGGAAGAGACAACTGCGGAGCAAGACAGTTAGGGAGTATTTGGTAAGGTGGAGGAACTTGTCGGATGACGATGCCACTTGGGAGAGTGAGAAGATTTTACAACATCCATCATTGCAGTTGCTTGAGGACAAGCAACGTTTTTGCGGGGAGGACTGTAATATTCCCAATTAGCAGCAGCTAATTGGTAATATTAATGTTTGGCCAATTTACTTTATAAAGTTAAAGTCAGTAAATAAAGTGGGTTAGGAGACACTCAACCTACACTTAGGGAAATAAAACACTTCCTAAAGTCACTTGAGCACCTTTAATTAACATCGTGGGGCCCAAGGGGTCGAATGTGACTGCGTGGAAATAGTGGCAGCGTGGGCAACATGGGTCCTAGGCAGTGTAGAGGTGGATGGAAAGCATGGCCAAGAGGGACAATGTAGTTTTGGCGGGGCCTAGGGGAGAGAAAGGCACTCCAAGCATAAAGAGGGAGAGAGGCCCTTCATTTTCTCATTCGATTATGCATCTTTGTTTTGTCTATTGACATTGAGCACGCTTTTGCTGTTGAGCAAAGTCTGCAAGTGTTGTTTAGAACACCGGGTATCTCCGAGCGAAGATCTCAACCTCAGCCCCGGGGGACTTCGAGTGCTTACTCGGGTGAGGAGTTCTATCATTGGATTTTCAGGTGAGAGCCATAGCATCTACAGCAGGGATTATGCACTTGCTTGGCCAACGTAGTCTTGAGGAGAGACCAAGCAGTTCTTGGAGGAGGTAGTGCCGGGAGCTGAGATTTATCAGGGGATTCAGCCCGGAATAGTGAGGAGGGGTCAGCCCTTAGCTATTCCATCATTTTGTCAGAGGAGGAGGCCATCATTTGCAGAGACATCTTCAGGGCTAGCGTATTTCATAGGGACAGCGTGATTTCTCTAGGGAGGTGATTTTCCGGGGTCATCCATCCCAAAAACCCTTTCTGGGCTTTTCTGGGTATTGAGTGAGGAGCTCATTCCCAAAGTCCTACATTTTTCTGAGCAGGGGATTAACCCCAAACAGTCATCTTATTCCAGTAGCAGCAATAGTTCGGCAGTAGCAACAACAACCTTTTGGAGATTACGTAGTCATTGGTAGAGCAGCCATTCTGGGAGCATTTCTGAGAGTATCTCTAGCTTGCCTTGTGCAAACCAAAGTGCTATCATTCTGATCACCTTTATACTCATTTCACTTTCAGTTATATAATAAAATGGCTCAACGTTCTGCATATTTTGCAGTCTATGTATGATGTCTCTCTATTCGCTGTAGTTACATGTTTATGTTGCTTTATATTGTTGTTTATTTCTACTTGGAATATTACAAAATCCCAATGCGGGAAAATCAGTGTAGCTAGCTTCAAAGGGTTTTATTATTATGCAGAATCTGAATAGAACAATATCTGGGCACCAAAATGGTTCACCCTACAGAGAAGTTTTGCGGTAGAAATACCTCTTTCACTCGGAGATAGAAAATATGGTTGATTCACACCCTTAAACAGGATTTACAGAACTCGAGCCCTTTATGGCCCACCGGAAACCCTAATGTTGTCCCTCAGCCCTCTGCGTCAGCCTTTCTGGCCTGCGTCAGCCTATGCATTGCCTTGGATGGGCCCGCGTCAGCCTCTCTAGGCTTACGCTCCCCCTGCGCTGCCCTGATTGATCCTACATCACCCCTGAAGGTTTCCTGCTGCCTCTGCGTTGCCTTCTGCGTGGCTTTGGCTGAACTGCATAGCTTTGGTTGGCGTCTGCGCTGCTTGGTACATTGCCTCTCTGCAGTTGTTGTATTCTTGGTTTCGGATCAGATCATCTTTCGCCAATCTTTGCCCCTCGCCGCAGTGAAAACTCACTTTGGAATTCTTAACAAACCATGCCTTAGAATTTCGATTTAGCTTCAGTGCTCTGCCAATGTGTGTGTTCTCCAACTGACCTCAAGCCTTTCTCTTATACTTTTCTCGTTGGGAAACCAACAGTCGTGATCAAATCTTTGATCAACGACTAAATTTAGAAGCTGCTTGATCCACGTCGCTTAGAACATTCTCATCACATGTTTAGTATAATTCACTTTAATCCTTTAATTTTCCTAAGTTAGACTTAGGGCCCTTAATTACAAAGATTAATTATTTGAATAACTATCAAACCAAATAGAATTTCTCCAAACACTTTCTGGGTCTTGAAGATCCTATGTACTCCAGCTCCTCCACAAAATTTTGGAGCTAGAGAACATCTGATGCTATCCCAAAATCTCAACACTTTGACCTTGGATTTTATCAAGTAAACGCAAGTTTTTCTGGAATGATCATTTATAAAAGTTACATAATATAGATGACCTCCAAGTGATTTAGGAGTCATAGGGCCACATACATCAGAATGTATAAGATCCAAGATTTCATTTGACCGTGAAGCACTGGAGTAAACACTGCCTCCAAATGGTCTCTTGGTGTTCTTACCCAATGCCCATTCCTTACACACTCCTTCGTGATCTTCTTTCCATTTGGGGATTCCATCTACTATGGTAGATAGAGTTGGAAGGATTTTGAAATGAAGATGGCCAAATCTTCTATGCTAGAGTTCACATGCGCTGATTTTAATGTGAACCAAAGCTTTTGTAAGAGTAGATATCAACCTGTAAAGTCTTCCTTCATGGACACCAATTACTCTAGCATTTTCTATGCTTGAGTTCTTACTCCATGCTACAACCTTTCCATCAATAAAAGCTACTCTATCACCCTTATCTTCTAGTCTTGAAATGGAAAGTAAGTTTTTATGCAAACCTGGAACAAATAGGATGTTGCTGAGATGAATGTTGCTTCCATTCTCCAACTCTATAGAGGTTGATCCAATTCCTCTTGCAGGATAGCTCTTATTATCTTGAAGTTCCACTGAGCAAGAAGATTTTCCGTTTGATAATGTCTTCAGTTGTTTGTAATGACTAGTCATGTGTCTAGATGCACCACTATTGATTACCCAAATGCTCTCGTCTTGGAATGTGCTAGTGAGTGTAAAGAAGGGACCTTTATTCTTTGCCTTGATTACTGTTGATTTTTGTAGCATCAAAAAGTGTTCCAAGTCTCAAAATTTGTAAGGAGGCTTGGACATCAGTATTCCAAATAACCTAGAAACCGTTTGTGGAAATTCCCACTCGTTTTGTGTTTTATTAAAATAATTAATTATTTTAACATAGAGCCTAAGTCTAAACTTCGGGAAATTAAATAATGAATGGGTATTAATAAAACAGAGTGTGAATCTTCTAGGGAACAAAGATCAAATCAAGTTTTAATCTTGGCCATTGATTAGACTTCTAATATGGGTTGTTGATTCGTCAATGAGAAGATTATAAAAGAAGGCTTGAGGGTCATTTGGAAGGTAAACTGGGCACACACTCAGTAACCTGAAGGAAGTCGATTTTGAAGGAATAGAATTCGATTTCAGAGGGAGAGTTGGAGGGCAGAGTTGCAGAGGCAGAAGAAGGAGAGGGAGTTAGCAGTGACAAAGAAGAAAGAGAGAGAGATGCAGAGGGCCACAGAAGGCAGTGTGGAGCAGCAGCGCAGTGTGCCCATGCAGAGTGACGCAGTCCAATGTGGGGACTGCACAGAGAAGCACACATAGTGATGCAGAGGGAGATAGTAGGTTTTTCGGGTGTCAGGAATTGTCCAGAAGGAACTAGAGAATCTATCTCAGGGGTTTTCTAAAGAAATTTGCCAGTCTATTTCTTGTAAAGAATTTCATTGCTGAAGAATAATATATAAAGCCTCATCTGCTTCATCGGTTTTCCCGCATTGGGTTTTTCTAGGGACAATTGTCCAAAATTAAGTGTGTACATGTGATTGTTTCTTATGCTTATGTTTCTTACTGTTCCTTTCTCTGCATAAACATAAGTGAATGCTACAGTAGTATTTATTTCGAAATTTACTGGAAGAATTTTGTAAATAACTTGTTGAAATAATAAGTAGGAGAAATAAATCTATCACTGCAGAAATATTTTCTGGATTGAAATTTTCACATGGTATCAGAGCCAGAGATGAGTAACAGGAGCAGAGAATCGATGATTGAACGTAAATCAGATGTTGTTGCAGCAGCTAGGAAGGGTCACGCAGTTCTCTAGAGAAGAAGGGAAGCATGGAAGAACAGATGGATCACGATTTTTTTGTTGTGGCATCCAGATTGGAAGAAGAATTTGCTTGTGTGTCAAGCTCTACTTCTCCTGAGATCTGGTACATTGACAGTGGGGCTTTTGCTCACATGACGGGAGTGCGAGAGTGTTTCTCAAACTACCAATAAGAGCATATGAACTTTAAAATCACCATGGGCAATAAGGAAAAATGTACCCCTATTGGAAGAGGTACCATAGTATTTCAAATGGAAGCTGGTAATAAGCTTCGGGCCACTAATGTACTGCATGTGCCTTGTTTTGGGATGAACTTACTCTCGGCGTCACAACTTCAAAACAAAGGTTATGGAATTTACTTCATTGGCAGTAGAGTATACGTCAAACACCCAAGTTGGAAGAAGAAAGCACAAATCGGAGTTAGGAGCAATAAACTCTACAAGTTATAGCTCGAATCCCCAATGGCACTATTAGGAAACACTGATGAGAAGGACTCGAATGAGCTATGGCACTAGAGAATGGGGCACTTGCATCATGGGGCGTTAAGGATTCTCAAGAAGACTGTCACAAGAGTTCTAGAGTCGAGCACCAAGCGATACGATGTCTGCAGAGGGTGCGTATTAGGAAAGTATGCCAAGGTAGCATAACATAGAAGGAACAATAGGGCTAAGAGTGTGTTGAGATTAATACACTCAGACATCTACGGGCCAATGTCCACTAGAGCTTTTAGTGGTGCCGAATATTTCGTCACCTTCATTGATGACGATTCCAGGAAGACCTGGATCTACTTTCTAAAGACCAAGGATGAAGTGTTTGGCCGATTCAAGGAGTTTAAATATCTGGTAGAGAATCTGACAGGAAAGCGGATCAAGACATTGTGTTCACACAATGGTGGAGAATACACGGATAAAAACTTCACAGAGTTCTGTGCAAGGGAAGGCATCAGGATTCAGAAGAGAGTGGTCTGCTTCGTATAATCCAGAGCAAAATGGTATTGTAAAGTGGAAGAATAGAACTATTGTCAAAGCTGCAAGGACAATGCTGTACGATCAAGACATGCCGAAATTTTTGTGGGGGTTGAATCTTGTTGGATTCCTCATAATGCATTGGGTAAGATCACTCTAGAAAGTGTGTCTTCACTGGCAGCAAGCTTTGAGTGAGCCACTTTTGGATCTTTGGCAGTGCAACATATTGTCATGTCCCTGAAGAGAAGAGGAAGAAGCTGGATAAGACTGTGGAAAAGGGATATCTGGTGGGATATAGTGAGAACGCCAAGGCTTACCGTATATACATTCCTAAGAGCAGGAAGATTGTGGTACGACAGAATGTAAAATTCATGGAGGAGAGGGCCTTTAGAAAATCCCGGGAGATGCCTTCTGCTACGCAGTCTGAGGAGGATTCGTTGGTCCAACCACAATGACCTGTGGAGGGTAATACAAGTGCCTCTCCAAGGCATGGGGATCCAAGTGATACATCTCCTGAGGACTTGCAAGAAGGAGAGCAGGTGGATCCACCCACTACCAGTGGTAAGACGAGCAGGGAATTGTGACAGATTCTGAGGGATGCAGAAGCATTTGTTGAAGTCCCTCGAAATGAGAAGGGGCAGCACATACAATTTGAAAGGTACCAAGCTTTGGTAGCTCAGGTTGGAGATCCATCTAGTCTTTGGGAGACAGCTCAACGCCAGGTTTGGGTTGATGCGATGGTGGAGTACAACTCCATCATGACGAATGATGTCTGGGAAGTGGTTCCGAGGCCTCAGGACAGATCAGTTGTAGGTTCGAGATGGATCTACAAGATCAAATATGCTGCAGATGGCAGCATCGGGAAATTTAAGGCCAGGTTTGTGGCTAAGGGGTACGCTCAGAAGGAAGGGATAAATTATGAAGAGACCTTCGCCCCGGTAGCCCGATATACTTCTATTAGATTTGTGATATCCCTTGCTGTGTAGATGGGATGGGAGTTTCACCAAATGGACGTCAAGACTGTGTTCCTGAATGGGATGATAGAGGAAGAAGTATATATTGAACAACCAGAGGGCTTTGAGACGCATGAACAAAAAACTCATGTGTGCAGGCTCAAGAGGGCTTTGTATGGACTGAAGCAAGCCCTTAGAGCTTGGTATAGTTGAATTGATAGCTACTTGCAGAAAATGAGATATGTCAAGAGTGGCGCAGATGCAAATCTCTACTGTCTTAGGGTAGGGGGTGAGCCTCTTATACTGGTGCTATATGTAAATGATCTATTCATAACAGGATCATCGAGGCTCATCAAGGACTGCAAGGAGAATTTAGCTGCAGAATTTGACATGAAGGATCTAGGGCTGATTCATTATTTTTTGGGGTTGGAAGTTTGGCAGCAGAAGGGTGAGATCTTCCTTGGACAAGGAAGATATACTATAGAAGTTCTGAAAATGTTTCAGATGGAGGATTGTAGACCCATGGCTACTCCAATGATTACCAACTGGAAGAAAATTGACACGTCCGAAGATGATGAGGCTGATCCTACATTGTGTAGGCAGCTCATAGGTTATCTGATGTATATGGTAAACACTAGACCAAACATCTGTTATGCTGTCAATACTCTCAGTTTGTTCATGGTGGAACCTAAACATTTGTTATGCTGTCAATACTCTTAATCGGTTCATGGTGGAACCTAGGAGGACTCATTGGGCAGTAGCCAAACATGTTCTCAGATATTTTCAAGGAACAGTCAACCTTGGACTGAAATACAACATAGGCAATGACATCAGGTTGAGTGGGTTCACTGATGTAGATGGGGCTGGGAGCCCAATAGTTCGGAAAAGTACCAGCGAGTATTGTTTCATTGTTGGATTAGGGATGACCTCCTGGTGCAACAGGAAACAAATATCTGTGGCCTCGAGCTCCGTAGAAGCTGAATATATGGCAGCTAGCACGACTTCGTGTGAGGCCATATGGCTTCGAAAATTGCTTGTGAAGTTACTCAAGGAGAAGATGGAGGCGACCAACATTTTATGTGATAATTAGAGTTGCATCAAGCTCTTTGAGAATCCTATGTTTCATGATTGCTCAAAGCACATTGCCATCAGGGGTTATTTCATCAGAGACTGTGTCCAAAGGGGAGTTGTACAATTGGAGTACACTCCTATAGGACAACAAGTGGTAGATATCCTCGAAAGATCTGGGAAAGACCAAGTTTGTCTATTTCAGAGAGAAGATGGGGATGATCAAGAATCCATTTCAGTAGCAGGAATGGATAGGTTCAGGATTCAGAGGGAGCTTCATTACAGATGATGCAGTGATGGTGATAGGGTCATGGGCAACAGCGCAGAGGGTGAGGGGCAGTAGATAGGCATTAGCAGCGCAGAGGATGCTTCAAGACAGAGCAGCATGCAGCAGGCATTTTTCTAGAACACTTTGCTCGCTAAGAGGGAGTGTTGATTTTTGTAGCATTAGAAATTGTTCTAAGTCTCGAAATTTGGAAGGAGGCCTTGACATCAATATTCTAAAGAACCCAGAATTGTGGAAATTCCACTTGGTTTGTGTTTTAAAATAATTAATTATTTTAATATAGACCCTAAGTCTAAACTTAGGGAAATTAAATAATTAATGGGTATTAATAAAATAGAATGTGAATCTTCTAGAGAACGAAGATCAAGTCAAGTTTTAATCTTGGCCATTGATTAGACTTCTAGTCTGGACTGTTGATTCGTGAATGAGAAGATTATAAAAGAAGGCTTGAGGGTCATTTGGAAGGTAAGCCGGGCACACACTCAGTAATCCGAAGGAATAGAATTCGATTTCAGAGGGAGAGTTGCAGGGTAGAGTTGCAGAGGCAGAGGGAGTGGGAGTCAGTAGTGACAAAGAAGAAAGAGAGAGGAACGCAGAGGGCCACAGAAGGCAGCACAGAGCAGCAGTGTAGTGTGCCCACGCAGAGTGACGCAGTCCAATGTGGGCACTGCACAGAGGAGCACGCAGAGTGACGCAGAGGGCGATAGTAGGTTTTCCGGGTGTCAGGAATTGTCCAGAAGGAACCAGAGAATCTATGTCAGGTGTTTTCTAAAGAAATCTGCTAGTCTATTTCTTGTAAAGAATTTCATTACTGAAGAATAATATATAAACCCTCATCTGCTTCACCGGTTTTCCCGCATTGGGTTTTTCCAGGGACAATTGTCCAAAATTAAGTGTGTACATTTGATTGTTTCTTATGCTTATGTTTCTTACTGTTCCTTTCTTTTCATAAACATAAGTGAATGCTGCAATAGTATTTATTTCGAAATTTACTGGAAGAATTTTGTAAATAACTTGTTGAAATAATAAGTAGGAGAAATAAATCTATCACTGCAGAAATATTTTCTGGATTGAATTTTTTACAATTACTTAGTTCTGTGTAGTGAATAGAAGATTGCATGCTTCCTTGATGGCTCTCCTGAGATAGCTTGCTACCTTTGAACACTTCTTGAGGAACTTCTTCAATGTAGTGCAGAGCTTCATAATGTACTTAGCCAACCTTAGCTCTGATTCCATGTTGAGAAATCTATAGGGCGATGATTAGAATGATTTCTCTTTACTTGATAACTGCTGGTGATGTCTTTTTATTTATTATTTTTGTTGCATATTATTTTATCTGTGAATCATCAAACAATTACCAAAACAAGAAGAACAATAATACAGAATGTAGGCTGCAAGCCAGGGTCAAAACCTCTCCTCTTGAGAGGAAAACCCGCAAATCCCTTCTCTTCCTTATAGATTCTTCAATTGACGAATTCCAAGACCTTAAGACTGATACCAGTACCCTCCAATACCAAGACAAACCTCTTCGATGATGTGCTAACCTTGATCTAGTCAAACCAAGTCAAATCTCTTCCAGTAGCACTTCTTCGACCTTCTGTTGCAAAATTTTTGGCCTCCATTGCAGATCTGAAATTTCGGCCCTCGAACAGTTGTTGCTGCCACATGTGTGAGCTTCGATCTTCCTTTTGAGCCTTCCTTTGACCTTCACTTTCCTTTCTCTAACTTTTGGAGCTTGAGGATGACCCTTAGTGACCTTCGTTTGACCTTCTTGCCTTCTTTTCTCCAAGATCAAACTTGTAGATAGAAACCCTAGATCTGTTGCAGAAATCGTGGTCTTCCTTAGCACGTGTGAGAGAGAAATATCCCTATTTTCACAGAGAATGTCTAGGCACTGCAACGATGACTCAGATCGGGGGTTATCATCGTGATCCCCATTCTCTCCATTTAAGTTGTCTCTCTACAGTAGACTAAGGTGGGTAAACGCTACGGAAATGGAATGAAGAAGGACTAGTTGTGGGAACCAAACGATTCGGGAAACACAATTGAGCAACCAAATACCCGTATTAGATCTAGCAATATTTAAAAGATTTGATTAGATTTAGATGATTGATACCAATGCCTTATTGAGTCAACCATCTTGCTAATAAATTTAGGACCAAGTAATTGATGAACAACTGTTGCTTAGATGAATAACTATCTGATATGTAATACAGATCCTAAGACTGATGTAAAATGCAGGAATCTTGGTTAATTTTAATTAAATGCCTTTTCTAAGTTTAAACCTTTCAATCCTTTCTATATTGAGTCTGATCTCGTAGTAAGTGGCAGAGCGAAGATAAGGTGAAATACACTAAGGCGTGATTAACGATACCTCTCCTGAAAATCTAACATACCTGGTGCCTCCGACACCACAGAGAGTTGTGGCTCTGATGACCACAAGGTCACCGTTTTAAGTACTAGAAAAACTAGGCTTCTTAACCAAAGATGGATGTGTACCTATCTTTCTATCGACCAAGCTTATGCTTGGAAGTAAATTTTAATTATGCAAGACTAACTTAAAATGTGGAATGCAAGGAGAATTAGAAAATGTTTTAGTGAGACACGATGTTAAAGACCCAAATCACTTAGATTATGATTTATTTTGAGTTAAACGTCAAGTACTTTAATAAAAAATGTCAATTAAACAGATGGTCAAAATACTCAATTTTAATAACCGAAAGATATACAATTTTCCACAAGCCCACGATAAGGTCTTTAATAAAAATGTTGATCACAATTACTTGAAAATTTCCCAAACTTAAATATTCACTAAATGTCCGATAATTCAAGTAAATAAATCCACACTTGAGTTAATTCTCCTTTAAACAATGAAGTTATGGGAGCAATCAAGTATTTAAATTTAAAATCCAATGCCAATTATGTCACAAAAAACAAATTAAAAGTTGATCTTTTTAATTTTTTTTTGACTTGTTTAAAAGTTAGAAGTTAATAATAAAAAAAATAATTGAGGATTTGAATTTTTAAAAAGGGCCAAAGGCCACAATTAAAAGAAATTTGATTTTTGTTTTGAGATTAGGGTAAAGTCGATTGGAAGGGGAAGGAGGCACAGGAAGAGGAGCGAAAGGATGTAGCGATGGGAGCCGCAACCAAACAGGCAGCGAGGGAGACAGGAAGGCGAGGAGCTGCAGGAGGAAGGGCCAAGGGAGATGGAACTCGCAGGGAGATGAGGAGAATGCAGGAGAGAGGGAAGAAGGTCACGGGGAATGACAGGAAGAGAAGGAGAGGGACGCAGAGACTGCGTGAGGGAGCTTGCAGGTAAGAAGAAGAGGGACAAGGATTTAACGCAGTAAGGGAAATGAGAAGTAGATGAGGGACCGACTAGAAGGAAGAAGGGAGGAGAACGCGGGAAGACATGAGCTAGGGAAAGGGAAGGCAGCGAGAAGACAATGAAAGGGGCCACGAGAGGAGAGAAATCAGGGAGCCGAGGTTGGACAACGGATAGGAGGGAAAAAATGGTAGCCCAAGGGCCCTAAAAAAAAGAAAAAAAAATTGCCTAGAAATTTATATCTCAAATTGATGTATTTCTGCTTCAAATTATTCTCAAAATTTACTATGAAAACCTCATATCTGAGCCTCTAAACAAATGGTTTCGTCGTTTGATCCCTACACGCAAATGTTTGAGGCTAGACCTTTCCCTCCAGGGCCTAGATTTGCCTCAAAACCCCAAATTTTCTTTGACAATTTTCAGATCTGAACCTAAACAAAACAAAAATAAAACCCTAGATCCCACATATACAAAAAAAATCGAAATTTAAACCCAAGTCCCAAGTTAGAAAATAAAAACTAAAATTTCTAAAGATTTATACAATTAAAATTAAAGATCTACCAGATCTGAGGAGTATGAGTCCGACTCTGCTCCCAGATCTAAAGATTTCGGGCTCTTGCTAGCTATATCTAACTATTTAGCACAAATTATTGAAGATAAATCAAATTTTTTAATTTAGGTACTAGCCCAGAAAATCCCTACAAGATATATTTCGTTAGATAATCTCGTAGTTTTAATCCGAAAGGTGTTGATTTATGGTAGCATCGGATGTGCTCTAGCCTTGTAATTTTGTATACAAGCTAAGACACATGTATTACATAACACTCAGAAAGGATTTTGGAAAATTCCACTTCGAGATGGTTTTATTAAATTAATTAATCGTTTTTTAATGTTTTCCTAAGTTTAAAACTTAGGGAACTGATTAATTAAAGGGTATTAATTAAACTAAGTGTGAATCTTCTAAATAAAGTCATGGATCAACTCTCAGTTAATCTTAGCCCTTGATTATGATTTAATCTTGGCCGTTGATGAGTCAGTGAAAGATTATAAAGGAGAGCTCGATGGGCATTTGGATTACACATCAGATAGAGAAAGAATCTAGATATCGATTTCTTCAGTCGAAGGAAGAATTGAAGTGATTCTCGATTGCAGAGAGGAGAAGGTGAAATCTCCAGGAGGGAGAGTTTCTGAAGCATAGAGAGTACAGGAAGAGAAGAGAGAAGGGAGCCACAGCAGCAGTGCAGAGATAGCCAAGCAGTAGTTACGCTGGGCCAGTGTAGAGCAGCAGAGGGAGTTTCGTTTTCAGGTGGAGGGGCAGCTGAGGGTTCATCTAGTATCCAGAGGACATTTCTGGAAGGGGAGAAAACTCTAGTCTCACCCATCAGTGAGTATTGAAGCAGTCACGACTCACAACAAGAAACAACAGCAGTGACACAGTGATAGCATGAGGGACGCAGTCACTGCGCAGAAATCACATAGAGCTACTTAGTGTGGGTGCAGGTCAGTGTCAGAATTTCGTGGTAAAGTGAAAATTGTCTCACTAGCCTATTCTCATCAGATTTCTTCAGGTGATTGATTGATGATTTCAATCACACATTTGTACTCAGACTTTTTGCATAATAAAGAAACCCTCAGATCTGCTGCACCGGTTTTCCCGAGTTGGGTTTTTCCGGGGACAATTGTCCAAAAATAATGGTGTCTATGTGTGAATACTTGTGTTATTTTCTTCATATTGTTTATTTATCATGAAGTCTACAACATATTTTATTTTGATATTTAAAACAGTGAAATGTTAAATAATTGTGTTAAGAATGCAATAGAAGAAATATAATTAGTAGTTGCAGTAGAATTCTACATTATAGAATTTCACATGGTATCAGAGTTGTCACTATCCAAAGGAAGTAGGGTCAGAAAGGAGACTGCGCAAACTAGAAGCTTCAGAAGGGAAGCAACACAGAGAAAAGAAAGCACAGATAAGTATGGCAGACTTAGATGTTTTATCCTCTAGGCTAGAAGAGGATTGTGCATGCTTGTCAAGTTCAGCATCTGCAGGAATCTGGTATATTGATAGCTGGGCTTCAGCTCATATCACTGGAGTACGAGAATATTTCTCGAGCTATAGAGAGGAGCAAATGAACTTCCAAATCACTAAGGGAATAGCACGAAATGTTCTCCAGTTGGGAGAGGAGTCGTAGTGTTTCAAACGGAAGCCGAACTAGTGTCAAGGTCACAGATGTACTACATGTGTCGGGGCTTGGGATGAACTTAATCTCAGTCTCCCAGTTGTAGGACAAAGGGTATGACATACACTTTATCGAGAAGAAGGTATATGTCAAGCACCCAAGTTGGAAGCAAACAAGACAGATTGGAGTTAGAAGCAACAGACTATACAGGTTGCAACTTGAATCTCCGATGGCACTAATCAGTAGTAATCGTGAAGACGAGAAAGGGTTGAACTAACTTTGGCATACAAGAATGGGGCACTTGCACCATGGTGCATTGAAGATGCTTAGAGAAATAGTTGAAAGGGTACCTGTTCTCAGCACAGAGCATGATAATGTATGTTGAGGATGTGTACTTGGGAAGTAAGCTAAGGCAGCCTTCCCAAAAGTGAAAACCGAGCAGCAAGCATATTAGGATTGATACACTCAGATATCTGTGGACCAATGTCCACTAACGCTCTCAAGGGTGGCAAATATTTTGTCACATTCATCGATGATCACTCCAGGAAGACCTGGATCTATTTCCTGAAGACAAAAGATGAAGTCTTTGGAAAGTTCAAAGAATTCAAGGCTCTTGTTGAAAATATGATGGGAAAGAAAATTAAGACATTGTGTTCAGATAATGGTGGAGAATACATAGATGGAGACTAAACAGATTTGTGCGCAAATGAGGGCATCAGGAGGGAGTGGTCTGCACCATACAATCCCGAACAGAATGGTGTGGCAGAACAGAAAAACAAGACAATAGTAGGCTCAACCAAGGCCGTGTTATTCGACCTTGATTTGCCCAGATATTTATGGGTTGAAGCTTGCAACACGACAGTGTACATCCAAAACAAGACTCATCATAGAGCATTGAGGAAGAAGACTCCTGAGGAGGTTTTCATAGAGAAGAAACTGGAGGTAGGGCACCTTCGAATATTTGGTAGCATGGCATATTGTCATGTACCAAGCGAGAAGAGAAGCAAGCTTGATCAAACTGCAGAAAGGGGGTATCTTGTAGGATATAGTGAAACCTCCAAGGCATATAGGATCTATGTTCCTAGGAGCAGGAAGGTTGTGATAAGACGCGATGTTAAGTTCATGGAGGATAGAGCTTTTCAGAAATCACGTGATATGCCGGCAGAGGATCAAACTGCAGAAGTTCCCTTGGTCCAAAAGCAGTAGGGGCACCAAGAAGAACATATAGAAAGACAGACTTTGGTACCTAGTACAGGTACTAACGTTTTCACAGAAGAAGATCAAGAAGATACTATGTCTGAGGAACAACCAGATCAAGAGGAAGAGTTGTGAGAGCAGCGTTCCACCAGTGGTCGGATTAGCAGGGAAGCTCAGCAGATACCGAGGGATCCATAAAACTTTATTGGGACTCCCAGGAATGGGAAGAGACAGCGTAGACCTCCTGACAGGTACTAAGCTCTAGTTGCTCAGGTAGAGGAACCTCCCAGCTTCCACGAAGCTGTTCAGCACCAGGTATGGGTAGATGCCATGATAGAGGAGTATGTTTCTATCGTGACAAATGATGTCTAGGAAGTTGTGCCCAGACTTCAGAGCAGATCAGTTGTTGGATCGCGATGGATCTACAAGATCAAATACACTGCAGATGGTAGCGTAGAGAAATACAAGGCAAGGTTCGTAGCAAAAGGGTATGCTCAGAAGGAAGGCATTAACTATGAGGAGACCTTCGCACGAGCTGCTTGATATACCTCCATCCGGATTGTCGTATCCTTAGCAGCGTAGATGGGATGGGAGATTCGTCAAGTGGATGTCAAGACAGCGTTCTTGAATGGAGAAATTGAGGAAGAGGTATATATCGAACAACCAGAGGGTTTTGAGACTCATGAAAGTAAGTCTCATGTATGCAGATTAAAGAAAGCCCTGTACGGGCTCAAGCAGGCTCCGAGAGCATGGTATGGTCGAATAGATAGCTATTTGCTGGTAGAGGATGAGCCATTAGTATTAGTACTATATGTAGATGATCTGTTTCTCACTAGATCATCTAGGCTCATCAAGGATTGCAAACGAAATCTAAAAGTTGAATTCGACATGAAGGATTTGGGGTTGATGCATTACTTCCTAGGATTGGAAGTCTGTCAGAAGAATGGAGATATCTTCATGGGGCAGAAGAGGTATGCCTTGGAAATTCTGAAAAGGTTCAGAATGCAGGATTGCAGGCCCATGGCCACGCCCATGATCACCAATTGGAAAAAGATAGATGCATTAGAAGATGCGGAAGTAGACCCCACCTTATACCGACAGCTCATTGGGTCATTGATGTATCTAGTTAACACCAGACCAGACATTTGCTTTGCTGTCAACACTCTTAGTCAGTTCATGGTGGAACTCAAAAGAGTGCACTGGGCAGCAACAAGGCACGTTTTGAGGTATGTACGAAGAACAGTCAGATTTGGTATAAGGTATGGCCAAGGAGAGGATGTTAGACTCAATGGATTCACAGATGCAGATTGGGCAGGTAGCTCAGTGGACAGGAAAAGTACCTCTGGGTACTGTTTCAGCGTAGGATCAGGAATGGTGTCGTGGTGCAGCAGGAAACAGAGGTCAGTAGCATTGAGCATAACTGAAGCAGAGTACATGGCAGCTAGTACAGCTACATGCGATGCCATCTGGCTTCAGAAACTTCTTGTGAGTCTATTCAAGAGCAGGATGGATCCGACTAGCGTTTACTGTGACAATCAAAGTTGTATCAAACTCTTTGAAAATGCAGTATTTCATGATCGGTCCAAACACATTGACATCAGGTGTCATTTTATCAGACTGTGTTCAGTGTGGAGCAGAACAACTCCAGTACATTCCCGCAGGAGAATAGACAACAAATATACTCACTAAAGCTCTGGGGAGGATTAAGTTCACTCAGTTCAGAGAACAGTTGGGTGTAACTGAAAATCCATTTCAGTGGTCAATGGATCTTCAGCGCAGTTAGAAGAGGGAGTTGCAGTACAATAGCAGTTGGCAGCAGCAGTACAATTGTAACATTTGTGCAGCGTTGGTGAGAATGCTCAACATAATAGCATTAGATGTTACAGAAGTCAGAGCAGCACATAGAGTTGTATTGCTAGAGTACTTTCCTCGCTAAGAGGGAGTGTTGATTTATGGTAGCATCAGATGTGCTCTAGCCTTGTAATTTTGTATACAGGCTAAGACACATGTATTCCATAATACCCAAAAAGGATTTTGGAAAATTCCACTTAGAGATGGTTTAATTAAATTAATTATCGTTTTTTAATGTTTTCCTAAGTTTAAACTTAGGGAAATTGATTAATTAAACTTAGTGTGAATATTCTAGATAAAGTCATGGATCAACTCTCAGTTAATCTTAGCCCTTGATTATGATTTAATCTTGGTCGTTGATGAGTCAGTGAAGATTTATAAAGGAGAGCTTGATGGGCATTTAAAACACACATCAGACGGAGAAAGAATCTAGAGATTGATTTCTTCAGTCGAAGGAAGAATCGAAGTGATTCTCGATTGCAAAGAGGGGAAGGTGAAATCTCCAGGACAGAGAGTTTCTGATGCATAGAGAGTAAAAGAAGAGAAGAGAGTAGGGAGCCACAACAACAACAAAGAGATAGCCAAGCAGCAGTTACGTTGGGTCAACGCAAAGCAACAGAGGGAGTTTCGTTTTCAGTTGGAGGGGCAGCTGAGGGTTCATCCAGTATCTAAAGGACGTTTCTGGAAGTGGAGAAAACTCTAGTCTCACCCATCAGTGAGTATTGAAGTAGTCACAACAAGTAGCACAACAGTGATAGCGTGAGGGACGCAGTCATTGCGTAGAAATCACGCAGAGCTACTCAGTGTGGGTGCAGGTCAGTGCCGGAACTTTGTGGTAAAGTGAAAATTGTCTCACTAGCCTATTCTCATCAGATTTCTTCAGGTGATTGATTGATGATTCCAATCACACATTTGTTCTCAGAATTTCTGCATAATAAAGAAACCCTCAGATCTTTTGCATTGGTTTTCCCGAGTTGGGTTTTTCCGGGGACAATTGTCCAAAAATAACGGTGTCTATGTGTGAATACTTGTGTTATTTCCTTCATATTGTTTATTTATTGTGAAGTCTGCAGCATATTTTATTTTGATATTTAACATAGTGAAATGTTAAATAATTGTGCTAAGAATGCAATAGAAGAAATATAATCAGTAGCTGCAGTAGGATTCTATATTATAGAATTTTCACACCAATACCTCTATATCTCCTAGCGCCTATTCAAGGGCTAGCCCAAAGGATGGTTGCACACCCTCCTCCATAGACACTCCAACACGCAAGACATGCTCACTAGTTAGTTGCATGTGATTATCATTCGACAATTCTGTGATAGACCTGGAGGCCTTTGTACAATCGACTCCTCAACAACGGTGGTGCTGTCTCCTGACACGTCATCAACCTGTGATGTGTTGCTATCATCAGAGAACTCGGTCACAACCTTGGATACCCCATCAATGGATACCTCAACCATGGGTGGTGTCTCATCAATGAGTGTATGCTCAGTTGTCTCCTTGCCAACCATGGCCCCTTCAACTATTCTTTCATCTTCTTCCTTAATCCAACTCACCATCTCTGCATAATTCCAGGGAATTCCCCCTGATTTGTGCATGTCTTTTAGTTCACAGAACTCCCAAAAAGAGAGGGATGGTTGAATGTCATGTCCCAATAACTCCACATCAGTTGCAATAATGTCTTGCCATCTTGATGTATTATCGACAATTCTGGGCATAACGGAATTGTTGTATAATTGAGAATGGTCTTGATTCCCAATTGTTGCATGAATCAATTTCTTCCCCACATCAACTGTCGTTTATTGCACCCTACTCACCTCATTCAAGGTTACTGCCATGGTGTCTGATTTTATCCTTTCTTGGGATCCCATGATTTCTTAGTTTTTTATTCTGGTCTTGTCATAGAATGAAGGGTTTCCCACAAGCTGAGTTAAGATTATGCTCTGATACCATTGTAATATTCCTAATGGTAAATTACAGTAATAATAGGCATCAAAAGACATTAAACAACACCAAATAAAAATCATGCCATTAAAACACAAATTGAGCCATGAAATTGAGTTGAGCCATTTTATTAATTTGCTAGAAATGAGTACAATGGAGGTGTTGGAATGAAGCTAAGTTGCATGAAACGGGGAAATAGAAACGAGTTTCCGAAACGGGAAGTGATACGAAACGCGACCTCCCCAAATTTTGGAAACGGGGAAACACGATATATATATATATATATATATATATATATATATATATATTATAATTTAAATTTATATTAGGATTTAGGACATTTAAGAAATGTTATGTGAAATCATAAAACATACATGATAAATTCAAAGCATAAACTATTACAAGTTACAAGACATTTACTCATGAATGATAATAGACGCATAATAAAAATAGCAATATCGGAATATCCAAAACCAGCCTTTATTATATATCAAAATCTCAAAATCAACCTTTATCTATGAGGCTGCAAGTACAATAAAGGCTATGAGCATGTCAAGTCAAGATTTTATTTGAGTATGGGCACATTTTTATTAGGGTCTAAATAGAGGAGTTTGACAACCAATTTCACTAACATCAAGGTACATAGAGGGATTGGTTCTCTTGATTAAATACGAGTTCCATACCCTAATACATGACAAAATCCGATGGAAACATTGCAATCACCCAATCCTGAAATTCTGAAAAACTGATAAGTCTGTTGGATCTTGAATGAGATCTGAAATTCTACTTTCTCCATATGAAATCCAATGAGGTCGAAACCACTCTCAAACATCCTGAGTCATTTCATGGTAATGTTAAAAATTTAAGTAAAAGGATGAAAATGATTATCCTTTTACTTTAAGAATTTAACATTGCCATGAATTGCATATAAATACTAGGGCCATAGGCTTGATCATTAGAAGCGTGAGTCTTTTTATAAGTTGAGAGAGCCATCTAGATGCATCCAAAAGACACTTTCCACAATTAAAGTAATAATAAAACACACGAACCCCCAAAAAAAGACAAAAAATTTAAGTTAAAATGATGGAAACGCGCCCATATAGCCTGGAAATGTGTTTCCGTTTGTACTGGGCACGTTTCCTCCACATAAAACGGCCAAGTACGGAAGGAAATGCGTTTCCAGGCCGTACGGCATGGGGAAACATGTTTTTGTTTGTTTCAGGGCGGAAATGGACGCTGCCCCACGTTTCTTGCAACCTAGGAATGAAGGCACTTGGGCTTGCTCAAGGCAAGCTAGAGAAGCCCTCTGAATCAATGTTGAAATACCCCACTGATGGTACGTTGTATGGTTGTAGCTCTACACTGCAATCTACTAGAATGTTGTTGTTGCTCCCAAAGAAATGCTGCTAGGGCGGCCTACTACACTACTCAGAAAATTTTGGGACTTTAACCCCAGACTCTACTCAAGAAACCCACAAAAACCCACGAAGGAACTGTGTTAATTTTAAACAACCATGATATGTTGTATGCTTAATGCAGTTTTACTTCAATCTTTCTTATAGGCCCAATTTAATTTAGCAATCACATAAACATGAAAGTAAAATGTTGATAGAACATAATAATAGATCAATAGAAGACAAGCCAAATAATATATCAAAATTTGTAATTCTTCTTGTCCAACAAATATAGAGAGAAATGTTTGTTACAATAGTCAACAGGTTGCCCTAGCCAGCAAAGACTTTGGTTGGGCAAACCAGCTCTTCCAACATACAAGATCAGCCTTCCTCCAGGAGTCACACACACCTCAAAGACAACTCCCAAACATTCAACGCAAGTCAACTGAAACCAGTCAACGCTGGTCAACATTGTGGTCAAAAGGGCTTCAGTGAAAGTCAACATTCAACCTCGACTTTCGTGCCCAATAGTACGACCTTAAAAAATCTTAATTTCTATGCTAAAACCGTAGTCAAAATTTAGGGGTTGACCCAAAGTCAACACTAGTCAACATTGTCCAGAAAGCCCTAAAAACAGTCCAAAATTTTCTATCTTCAGCTTCACACGTGGGAGAGAGAAAGAAGCCTCCAAAGGTTGTACGAACTAATCATATGAAAAGGAATGTGTGTGATGAGATGATGATGAAATGAGCATCATCTCTCTTCAATTTGTATCCATCAATGAGGGTGTGTGACACATTTTTTGGGGCTTGCGAGCCTACATTACAAATCTGGCCGACCTTGACAATTTGCACATGTGTGGAAAATAAAATCAAGATATAAGTTCTGCTCATCCAAACAAGATGATCTTTAGATCAATCTTGCACTTCTTCAAAAGAAGAATCCAACAAAAATATCATCATCATCATATGAGTAATGCAACATGGAGTTTGGACATAGTTGCCCAAAATTAAAACTCCTTTTCAACTAGGGAGAACTCCATCTGTCTACCTGTGCCATCCTGTCATTCAGTACCATCATGTACTATCATCATCATAATTCTGCAATCCTGTGTTAATTAATTCACTTTATTTATTTAAGTTTCCTAAGTTTAGACTTAGGAAATACATTAAAATAATTAGTTATTTGAATAACATGAACACCTGCTGGAATTTCACCAAATACTTTATGGGTTTTGGAGTTCAAGTGTGTCTTAGTCCCTCCACAAAGTTTTAGGGCTAAAGCACACCTGATGCTACACCAACTATACGAAATCTCAACACTCGCTCTTAGCACAGAGTGTGCTCTAGCAATGCATCCACACCATGCACTACTAGATATTGAAGTTGTATTCTGTTCTGCTGATGCTTGGTTTGCTGCCCTCCATCCACTTCACTGCTGCTTTTTGTACTGCTACCCATGCCACTGCCACTGACACTGCCACATCTATACTACAGCTCCATCTCAACTTGCTGAATCATGCTTCCCATAGCACTGCCACTGCTATTTGCTGCACTGCAACTGAGTTGCCGAGAAGTAAGCAACTGAAGGACTTCTGCCCAACTGTTTGATAGATAAGTCAAGTTTCATCTATCACTGAAGCTCCCAGGCTGCTGATTTACGCTGTCCTCCTGAAGCTGATTTATGGCTTCAAATGATCTAGGCTCAGATTGTACAATAGTACTCATGGTTGCTAGGTACCCTTGGTACCTATTCGGCTGTTTACTTTCATAGAATGTTCCCCTTGGAGAAGTATGTCTCTCGGCATCTTCAAGAGTGTCCCTCAGCCATGAGGGTCTCCTTTTATTTGAAGGAGTTGGATCTGTAGGATCCATCGAACCTTCAACATCAGGCATTGGTTCATCCTTTATTTCTTCCTGTCTTCCAACTTCTTCTTCTTCTTCTTTGTCTTCCTTTGAGCTAGGAAGATTCCTCACTTTCTTGAGGGTAGCATCTTCATCGAAGGTGACATCGTGACATATCTCCACTTCTCTTTGGCAAGACACATAGATTCTATATGCTTTCGAGGTTTCACTGTAGCCCACAAACATTCCTTTCTTCCAAAAAGCATCCAACTTGCTTCTCTTTTCTTTCGGTACATGAAAATAAACGAGACGTTCAAAAACTCTAAAATGAGAGACATCAGGCTTCTTACCAGAGAAGACTTTTTCAGAAGTTTTGGAGTCAAATGCGGAATTTGGGCATCTATTTTGAACGTACACAATAGTGTTGGTAGCTTCTCCCCCTAGAAATTTCGGGAGATTTTGATCATAAAGCATGGCACTGGCAGCTTCCAAAATGGTTCTATTTTTCCTTTCAGTAACACCATTTTGCTCGGGAGTATACACAGTGGTGGTCTCCCTCTTAATGCCAGCTTCCCTTCAATAGTCATTGAATTCATTGACTCATATTCAGTCCCATTGTCGGTCCTTAAAATTTTGATCTTCTTCCTTGTTTGATTTTCAACCAAGGCCTTGAAGGTACGAAACCGTTTGAATGCTTCATCCTTTGTAAGATCCTATAAGATCCTAAATTTCAGAATTAACAATCATTAACAAAATTGATACTACACAATCCAGCATGAAAATTTTGAAGCAGAATATATCAATTCACTATTGAATACTTACCTGGAACCGCGTTTGAAGATGTTCCTGACCCGCCATGGCTCCCGCTGCCATTACTAAACCGCCATTTTCTTCCTAGCCTATTTGAGGCCAACCTCTCCGGTCCTCAGATCCAGAAGACAAGTCTTTTTGGCACTTGTGCCCAAAACTCCAATAACAATCAAGACCACTCTATGACTCTGTTAGAACTCACTGCTTAGGTCTCCCACAGTTAGAAATCCTCTAACAGCATCCAGGTCAATTTTTCCACCTCACTCACCCATGCCCATCAAGTTCTCCCCCTTCTCCTTTTATACAAAAATCCCCTTTCAAGATATTTATTAAAATATCCTCTTTTAATAAATATCTGAGTCAAATCTCCTTTTAAGATATTTATTAAAATATCCTCTTTTAAAATATCTTAGATTTATATTAAAATATCATTATTTCATAAATATCTTGGATTCCTAAAATATCTTGGATTTATTAAATATCATCATTTAATAAATATCTTAGATTCCTAAAATATCTTGGATTTATTATTAAATATCATCATTTAGTAAATATCTTGGATTTTATTAAAATATCATTTTTTATTTGCATAAGTCAATGCTTTTACTTTCATTTGAACAATATATTAGTTATACTATGATAGTGGTAGGTATAACTTTTACTTCACAATACATTCATTATATTCTGGTGAGTTAGATATTTACTCAATACTTCAATAATTTACTCATTACCTTACATTGAGACATTTCATAATTGATTAGTGCATATACTAATGCAGTACACATGATACATGCATATGTAGCTATCATTTCCAGGTCTCATATGCATGCTAAAATTTCTATGTTCCCTATAACTCGAGTTGGATCATTACATACAACCCTCATTCAGAAAACTTCGTCTTGAAGTTAAGTTTTATGTCGTATATCATTAATTATTTAAGTGGTTAGTATAATCATATAAGACGGTGTACCATAATTAAATTTTCGTTTAAATGTGTGAGAACACTTTAACATTTATGTTTTGATCATTTATTGGTTTACAAATTTAGTAATCACGTCTTGCCCCTACAGAGTTCCCAAACTATTCTAGAATCATCTTGTCTTTCCTAATATCTTCTGATCCCATCCTATCCGTCCTCTACAGGAATATTACATGGCGTTAGCTATAATGACCTAACCATTCATAGACCTCAAGGGTTACAGCGTCGACTATATCATCCTGATTCCTTGGTAGGTATTTGACAGTCATCATCACACGTCTAGGGGAGTATGACTCGCACAATCCTCCCATGAATCCAGTTTTTGTAGGATAAATGGTGGGAAACACCTCCACCCCTCCTAGTAGGACCAGGGTTAAGTCCTTATCATGGAACCTTAATGAATTTCAATTGTTCTTGGAGTTTTGTCATCACGCAGTCAGTTTGGTAATGATACCATCTGCGACGTAAACACTTGTCCACAAATTATAACATGTGTATTAATATATTCAAAGCAAATTGTTATTCAAATAACAATTTCTACACATTCCAAACATGTTGCTATCTGCAATATTGAACTTTGAGTTCATATAACATACTTGGTTATGTTTATCCAATAGGTCTGTAAATTCATTTTCACCTTAAATAGTCAAGTGTAATCATTCTTTTATTTCTATCTCATCATATATGTTGATATGTAAAATTATAGATACCATATCCATAACATAATTCATAATTTATATCAGTATCCATGTACCAACAATGTTTAAGCAAAACTTTCTTCATATTGGTATCCATGTATCAATAATGTTTAAGCGAATAATATATTATTACATGTAATAGTACAGAACGATAGTCTTAAATATACATCCAAAATAAGGTAAGGTTATACAAAATAAGTTTTTAAATGCTTATAAATATAACCCACAGTTATAAATGTCACATAGAATAATCGAACACGGATATACAAATAAGGGTGTAGCTACTATTTTCTATACTATATTAATTGATTAACCTTATAAAAGTCACAGGTTGAGACTCAATCTAAAATGAGGGATGCTCCAATATTTATGATTGCATATATAGAAATGAAATGAATTGAAACAAGAGCACAAAAAACTTACTTCTTAGTTGAAACATGATCTAATTTCTTGATACAAGTTGATTAAGAACTCTAAAACACAAAATTACATATGGATTCAGCCAACCTTTTAATTCTTGTTATTTATTTGTCTTTTAAGTCTAATTATCTTTGATCTGTAATATAAATCCAAAGAGATAATAATAACATTAATGTAAAGACCTTAACTTGCTGAATTAACAATCATTAGCAAGATTCATAAATGTAAAGCCCTTAATTTTCAAAATTAACAAACATTCACTAAATTCATACCACAGAATTCAAAGTGGGATTCTTGAACAGAATATATATCAATTGACTGATTAATACTTACCTGGAACCGTGTTTGAAGATGTTCCTGATCCGCCATGGCTCCAACTCCCATTACCAAATCGTCGTTTTCCTCCCAGCCTATCTGAGGTCAACCTCTCTGGTCCCTAGATCCAGAAGACAAGTCTTCTGGCCCCCGTGCCCAAAACTCCAATAACAACCGAGATCACTCCATGACTCTGTTAGAACTCTAGAACTTACTGCTCATGTCTCATGCAGTTAGAACTCCTCTGACAGCATCCGGGTCAGTTTACCCATTCACTGCCCATGCCCATCAAGTTTACCCCTCTTCTCCTTTTATACACAAACTCCATTCCTGATATTTATTAGAATATGATCTTTAATAAATGTCTTTGAAAAATGTCTTAAAAATATTATATTTTAATAAATATCTTAGATTTATTAAAATATTATTATTTAGTAAATATCTTGGTTTTATTAAAATATTATTATTTATTAAATATTTTGGATTTATTAAAATATCATCATTTATTTGCATAAGTCAATGCTTTTAATTTTCTTTGAACAAAGTATTAATTTATATTATGATAATGGTATATATAACTAATACATTCATTATATTATGGTGAGTTACAGAATTACTCAATACTTCAATAATTCACTTCTTACTCTACACCTAGTTTCTTTTCATAATTGGTTAGTGCATGTACTAGTGTCGTACACGTGATACATGCATATGTAGCTATCATATGCAGGTCTCATATGCATGCTAATATTTCTATATTCCATATAATTCGATTTGGGTCGTTACATACACCTCCCCTTCAGAAAACTTGATCCGGAAGTTAAGTTTTGTGTCGTATATCATTAATTATATCAATGATTAGTATAATCATATAAGATTGGTGTATCATAGTTGAATTTTCGTTTAATTTGTGAGAACACTTTTAACATTTATGTTTTGATCATTTATTGGTTTACCAATTTAGTAGTTATGTTTTGCCCCAATAATGTCCCCAAGCTATTCTAGAATCATCCTATACTTCCTAATCTCTTCCGCTCCCATCCTATCCATCCTTTACAGGAATATGCCATGGCATCAGTTTTACTGATCCATTCATAGACCTTAAGGGTAACAATGTCGATTACGTCGACCTGATTTATTTGTAGGCATCCGACAGTCATCATCAGACGTCTAAGGGAGCGTGACTCGCACAGTCCTCCCATGACTCCATGTTTTGGAGGATAAACGGTGGGCAACACCTCCACTCCTCCTAGTAGGACCAGGTTCAACACCTTATCATGGAATCTCAGTGCATCTCAATTGTTCTTGGAGTTTTGTCATCACGCAGTAGGTTTGGTAACGATATCATTTGCAATGTAAAACACTTTTCCACAAATTATAACATATGCATCAATATGTTCTAAACAAATTGTTACCCATATAACAATTTCTACACATTCTAAAATAGGCCTATAAATTCATTTTCACCCTGAATATTCAAGTGCCATCACTCTTTCATTTCAACCTCATCATTTTAGGTTGATATGAAAAATTATAGATACCATATCCATAACATAATTCATAATTTATATTACTATCCCAGTATCAACAATGTGTAAGCAAAATTTTCTTCATATTGGTATCCATGTACCAGCAATGTTTAAGCAATTTAACATATTCTCACATGTCATAGTACAAACTAACAGTCTTAAGTATCCATCCAAAACAAGGTAAGATTATACAAAAATAAGTTTTAAAGGCTTATAAATATAACCCACAGTTATAATTGTCATATAGAATAATCAAACATGGATATACAAATAAGGATGTAGTCACTATTTTCTTTTCTCTAATAACCGATTAACCTGATAAAAGTCACAGGTTGAGGTTCTAAATCTAAATGGAGGGATGCTCCAACCTTTATGATTGCATATATAGAAACGAAATGAATTGAAATGAGAGCACAAAACACTTACTGTTTAGTCGAAGTATGATCTAATTTCTTGACATAGGTTGATTAAGAATTCTAAAACACAGAACTATGTATGGATTCAACCAACCTTTTAATTCTTGTTATCTATTTGTCCTTTTAAGTCTAATTATCTTTGATCTATAATATCCCAAGATATAATAATAATAACATTAACTTCTTTATCATGTTATTCTAGCTCATCTTCAGCCTAAAATTCTAAAAACCAAGGAGTAGGGTTTTGCAGGGCTAATTGCTAGGGTTATGTTAGAGATGGAGGAAGAGTTAATTGAATACTCTAAAGATCCCTTAGTGAGAGGTTTATTTTATAGAATGAATTTGTCACTGCTTGAAAATGCATTATTCACTTTGCATTATATTTGGTCTACCAAGAGTGTCATGTTTTCAACAAGATGTCAATTGTTGACAAACATATAATTTCCTCCTTTTAATAAGAAATTCCCGATTTACAAGATATGCATAGTCACATTATTAGTATGTTACAATTTTGATATAGTCTTCTTACTTGCAAGTTTCACCATTTAGAGTCTTAACTCTAGCTAGGATATTACTAGCTTTACCATCATTCCTTAAACTATTGTTTTACTTCTATTAGATTGATTCATTTAATCCAAACACATAACACATCATTGGTATACTCTCTCCTTACTCTTCGCATTAATCGTTTTCTCATTAGTCCTTAGGTCTCATCTCATTGCCAAATGTATCTTCTTTTCTATCAGTGTACAATTATTATTTTTAATTTTAATTTTAATTTTTAAACAGTTTCTCAGTTTGTCACTTGTTATTCTGAACAAATTAGGAGTATTCACAACTCCTTATAGGTCATTACTTTGACTTTTACCAAATCATGTTGCACATATTTTTAAGAATTTTTTTTTGGATAGAAACAACCTTTTCTTCCTCATACCATATACTCCTATTATCCTATGTTTACTTAAATTTGAAAAACATATTATTAAACTTTGTTTTCTCGCCTCTAATTATCATGGTTTTATTTTCTTCTCTTAATGCATACCATTATTATACTTGGAAATGTCGTTACTATTTCCCAACTTGGGTAAGACCTTATAAATAAATTCAATAACGTGGATATCAAATGTAATCTATTTATCATTTCAGGATTTAAGGCATCACAGGATAGAATTTCCTAATCATACTTCACGATGTCCATAATCCATGGATATAGTTAGTCACTTAAGGAAAAATTCATAATGTGACTCTTTCATTAGAGGGAGAAACTATTATAGATGTCTCCTATGCACATAAATTATCTTATAATTGGTCGACGTTATTGTAGATTCACTCTTTAATCTAATTTTATTGACTTCTTATATTGCTTTGTAAAACTTCCACTCACTCACATTTGGTGCTATTTTATCGATCTCAATATTCTAAGTTGATTACGATAACTAACATTTATTAGCATATTTAGAAGTTTGCCATTTCGTTCTTTTCCTGTCCACCCTAGATACTATATTGATTATATTATGGTAACAATAGAGATCAAACTTAAAATTTTCCATTACTCTCTCTTGGTAATTATATCGTCTTGTTCTAATAGTGTGTTTATTACCTTACAGGGTGGTTTCTTACCATCTTATCCTATGTCTCATCAATTTTGTCTTTGTTTGAGGTGTACCTCTAGTGAACTATACTTGTACTCTCAATTTGATTACTCATGATTCCCCCCAACATTTATTGAATAGCTAGTGTCTTCTTTCATCCATCAATTTACCTTAAACTAACTTAGCCTTTTATGTGGTTGTAGCTTCACAGCTAATGGTCTTGTCATAATTTCTATAGTCATGCTTTCATCATCATTCTTCCTTTATTCAAGAGTTAACTTCTTTGGAGCAACTCCGCTAACTAATCTTTATATATTCCTAAATAATTACCATGAATCATCTTATACAGTGTCATAATGTCCCTAATTTCTCTTTCCTAAACCACATTGTTTTCCTTTTCATGAAAATGCTATGTTGCCATATTATTTTGTTTTGGACATCGATCTATCCTTATGGTTGTAAATGGCTAATTATTTATCTTAATAATGACGTAATGGTTGAATCTTTAAATATCCAATTTAGTGTATATTTAGACTATAAAATTTAAACCTTCACTCTACTCCTTAAACTACTTACACATATATTTGGATAGTAATTAAAGTATTACCATAAGAAAATGGTATAAAAGATATTTGCATAAATTCATACATCAATGGTTATAGTTATTAGCTAGTAAGATATATATATATATATATATATATGGAAAGCTCAAAGTCACTTGAAGAATGGAATGTTTCATTTGCATAAAACAATTAGGATAGTTTCCATTCTAATGTTCAAAAGTTAAAGAGAAGTTTAATGTCTAAAGTTATTTTAATGTGCTTATTTTAATATAATAATTTGAATGTGCTTCAAACTTTACTTGTATGATATACAAAATCAGAAAATTCATTGTGGCAAGATTTGCAGTTAATATCCATGAGTTATCTCAACTCCTTTGTCAGATGGAATGTAAAGTAAAAGTAATGGATTAGGAATCAAGTGGGATTGAGCTTGATATATGTCTTTGATACATAGATCAGCATTAAATATCCCATCTCTTCTAATAAAATGTATCATCCTAGGGTTTGTAGTCTTCAAATATCAATTTATATAAAGTTTCATTTTATCATTTTAAAAGCTTCAATTTCTTCCAAAAGTTGAAACCTACTTTTCTTGTCATTGAATACTACATAACATTGAATACTTTGGGTCAATTATCAAGGATAAACCTCGGGTTATACTAAGATTGTTGCTTATAATTATGAAAATAAGGTGGTGATATTGAAGAATCAACAGAAAATCTTGGGAAATGGTTAAGAAACTAAGATATTTCCCATTGTGATAATTCGTCTTAGTACTTTCAACCTTGTCGAACAGAGCACTAAATTAACTTTGTATTCCTCAACACCTAACATATGGATTGAAGTTCTCCCGAAGCTATCTCTATTTGTCTGAAATCATTTTGCTTGCGGATGCCAATCCATATTTATTTAATGCATACGACGAAATGAAACTATCAATAGCACTCGTATCAAATGTGAAGCTGGGTTACACTTTTTGCCCTTTTTTGAGAAAAAAATTTCATTTTTTTCGGTTCTTCAACTTTCTGCAAACTATAACAATTTTTCTGTGTAGAATTTCATTTTGCAATAAAAATAAAAGTTGTGAGAAATTTTTTTAGCTTTCTATTACTTATTTTTTGAAATTTTTTTATGCAGATTTGATATGTCAACTTAGCGTTTCTTTGAGTGTGTGTTTCTTAACAATCAAAGGATTCATAAGAATTCATGTTAATACGCAATGTTGTACTCATTGAAAATTTGGGTTTTTGAGAAAACAAAATGTGTTACAACAATCTAGACAGAGTCTACTTCAGTTTCGTCATATTTACAAAGTCAATGGATGCATATCATAATTACTAGAATTTTTTGAACTTGTCCAATATGAAAAAACTGCATATTTTGGATATGTTTAATGACGCAACAAATTTCTTAATATATAAGTTATAAACTAAAAATCTAAAAGCTACCCATTAGAGACAACGGACCAATGTAATGCCCCATAATTTTTTCAATTTTTTTTACAATGAATTTTGGGAGATACAAAATTTTGATTTCACTGAATCACAATGACCCTCAGAAATTGTTTGCACCCATTTTATTAGAAAAATAATTAAAATTAGTAAACGTTTATGAAATTCCATAAAATTTATATTTCCTGAAAGTAGATTCAATTCTGAAAATGCTTGTCCTGGTTCTGACAGTTAATTAACAATTTTTCACAGAGTTTAATTAGTCTAAAGCGAAGAATGTATTCATAGTGTCTGTTTTCATGCATCAAGATGCGTCTCTAGAGGAATTACTTCATCAAGAGTGCTTGCTTTAATTCATGTTTCTACGCGACAACACAATCTACCTACTTAATAGTTCCGTTGAATCTTTTAATCAAAGTTCGCTCGATCTCTTTTGTATAACCTTCGTCAAATGAAAATTTCAGGAGGCCCTACTAAAACACATTTCGCGACAAATATAAAATTGTCGCAAAATCATTCACAACGTACATTTCGTAAATAGTACAGTGAAAAACTATTGGCATCACTACCTCTTTATCCTAACTTAAAGAGAAATATGTTCTAATAATTTCAAGAAGTAAGTTTTCAAATTTTTATTTTTATTTTTATTTTATTTTTTTAAACTCTCTCATACAATAAATTAAATTTCTATTTACTTTATAACGTTTTATCACAATATAATGAAGCTATATATGATTGGGTATTTCAAATTCTTTATATAAAGTAACTTTAAAGATATTAAAATTGCTAATTTTGACTTTTTAAGAAATCGAAGTAAGAACACAAATTTATAATAACTAAATTCCGATATATGAATTACTTCAATATAGCTACAATTTATATCATATGTTACTTTAATCCAGTGATATAATAATACAAATTTATAATCACTAATCCCCATACATGAATTATTTCAATACATCTACAATTTATATCATGGATTACTTTAATCGAGTAATATAAATAACCAAAACAGTAGGTATGAGAAAAAATTTCAATAAAACAAATATTAAGAAAATTATGTATTATATTGCTTCTTACTAATTAGAAAGATAGCAATAAAATGCTACTTAAAAATCGATGAGTATTATACTCATATATAATTCTATCTGCTACCTGAATCATATTATTTCTTTGTTTATATTGCCAG
Source organism: Pinus albicaulis (assembly GCA_034641835.2). Taxonomy (NCBI): domain Eukaryota; kingdom Viridiplantae; phylum Streptophyta; class Pinopsida; order Pinales; family Pinaceae; genus Pinus; species Pinus albicaulis. The sequence goes on from JAXQQM020084311.1 coordinate 261,375, forward strand.
CGTAATCAAGGTACCCACTCAAAATTTCAAAGAGTGTAGGCATCTATATCCGCTATTAATCGATCAATAAGATTCATAAATTGGAGTAAAGCCATAGTGTTTCTCATTTTAAATAAACGCAATATTATTTAAAGTAAGCTTTTACCTATATGTTCACATAAATGCTGGCATCATTGGTGATTTTTTTTGTTTATTTAATGAACATCTTAATTCAAATATCCACAAGGACGAGAAAATTTTAAATCTGACATCATAACAAATTTGTATAACTTGTTCCCAAAGCGTTCTCGCTAATCAACTTTGCTGGCATCGTTTTGTGTGGTTTTGGATAAGGTGTCGAGGTGCGGTTTAACTAAATAATGTTAGTAACGGGTAAATCTTTACCTTCTTTACTTAATTTTCTAACTTATGTTTTGTTAAAATTGAAAGTATTCAGCGGCTACAAGGCATCACTAATTCTTATCTCTTATTTTCCTTATACGTAGTTGGTTTCCACTTTCCATGCCTAATTGTATGCAACCGGTTAGCAGAACTCCAATTCCAACCTAACCATAAATATTCGGTGTTCAATAGCTACACCGTTCGTAATCCTAAGTTACGCACTTACTAAACTCCATGTCGCTTTGACGGCTAGAAGGATGTATTATAATGGAGTTTTTCCTAATTTTTATTTTTATTTTTATTTTATACCAATTAAAAGAATGATATATTTATAGTCACATTCTAGACCGACCCATGGATTTGGTGGAGGGGAAAGGACATTTCGTCAATTTTATAATAGCAGGATAAGAGGATGGTGACAATAGCGTGCGGGGAAGAGGCATAGAGGATAGTGATATGAAGAGCAGTGGCAGTGAAGACAAATTAGTTTTTTGAAAGTGATAAAGGGCAAGATACAAGGACAGACAAGAAGTTTTCACAAGCGTACTCAACAAAGAGATTGAAGAGTTAAGCATAAAACAAAGGGTCAGTTTTGGGCAGAGATTTTGATTTCCCTTAATATCATCATGAGAATGGAACAAGAAACTTTAGAATTCGTAGAAACAAATGATATAGGGCAAGTGAAAATTGCCTCATCAACGAAAACTGGGAAGTGGGTTTGGGTTAATGCCAAACAATATCAGGGCATTTTAAAAAGGAGACTAGCTCGTCTAAAATGGGAGCAGACAAAGAAGAAAAAGTCTCAAAGGGAGAGTATTGTTCGCAAGAAACAACATTCAAACAAGTTTTCTTCGCAAGCATGTGGCAACAAGTCCACAGGAAAAGGAAAAGTTAGTGATGAGTATGCTTTATATAGTCCCACATCCACACCTCTCACTTGGTCATCTGACCTTTATGTGAGAGAACTCTTAAATGTAAAAGAAAGGTTGGAAGTAGTAGAAGCTAAAGCGCTGGAAAGAGATTGTACAATCCATATAATAATAGCTGAAAATCAGGCTTTAGCAGAAAGCAACAAAGTTCTGAAGGAGCAAGTGTCATTACTGCAGGAAGCTCTCCGAATAGGGAAAACAGAATGGCAACGCATGAAAGCGGAGGTGCAAAACATGAAGAAATTTGTAGTGGAAAACACAGAGGTGATGAATGTGAAGCCACCCCAGGATAAGGGGAAAGCAGTTGCTCAAATAGACAACAATGAAGAAACATTAAGAGAAGGGAGGAAAGAAGATCCCACAAAACTTTCCAAAACTTGGGCTCAAGTTATTGGCAATTATGCTAAGAGGGAAGGAGAAAAAAACATTCAGGTTAACAACATGCAAGATAGAGAAAGCAAGGAAAGACTGGATAGAGCAACAAACATAATTATTAAAGGGGTGAAAGAGTATGGGAAAAATGAATGTACTCTTGACCTTGCCAGAGACTTCTTGAAAGACAAACTCCAATGGCAAGGACAAGTATGTCAAGCATGGAGAGTAGGTAAGCTCAACGGTGAGAGAGCCAGGCCCATAAAAGTCATCTTGGCCAACTTGCATGATAAAGATATCATTCTGAGAAAGAAGCAACTCTTAAGGGGTTCTCAGTTTTTTATAGAAGAAGATTTAACTGTAAGACAGCAAGAGGAAAGGAGGGATGAAATGACAAAAGTTAGGGCAGCAAGAGATGAGGGAAAAAGAGCATGGATTTATAAAGGTAAAGCCGTGATTGCGCAATTTGGACCTCCTTCCAAAACAATGAAACAAAATGATAACAAAGAAGAGGCAGCAAACTCTTTAGCAAGAAATGAGGAAGAAAGGTCATTATGGGTGACAGACAAAGACTAACATCGTGAGTCTTAAAATAAAACAAATAGTAAATTGTAGCCTTACCAAAGCTTTTTTAAGATTGTTTGTTGAACAACAGGTTACCTATGGAGACGAGGCAGACCGTTAGGGCTTATTGCGTTCACATAGACACACCTGTCCCATAGATCAATCTCGTACAAGGCAAGACACCTTTGTTTAAGGGTATTGAAGACAGTGGTGAACAAGCGTTATAAATGTATAAAAGGGTACGTGGGTATCATGGTATTAGTAAGAGAAAAAGAAGGTCGTTTCATTCAGCTAGAAAAAGAAATTCAGCTAGAAAAAGAAGACCCAAATAAACAATTTGTTTGGCTTAAAATATCAGAAAATGGAATTCTCATTAGAATTGCAGCATGCTATTTTGCACCGCAAGTTTCAAAAATCTACAAAAGTAGAGGGCTTGACCACAAAGATCCCTTTGCAGCCCTAAAAACGGATATTGCAATATATTCTCAACTAGGTGAAGTCCTTATAGTGGGGGATTTCAATGCTAGAACTGCAAGTGAACAAGCTAGCATTCTTTGTTGTAAAGAAGACAGTGACCCTATCTGGCTTACAGAAGAGAGTAATCATCAGTGGAAACGAATTTCAGAGGATAAAGGCTGCAATATCTTTGGAGAACAATTGCTTATGCTATGTGGGGCTTTCGATTTAGTCATTTGTAATGGGTTGACTAAATGGGAAAAGTCCGGTAATTTCACTTGCAATACTTACAATGGAGCAAGTGTAGTAGATTATGTAATTTGCTCGCATAGTTTGTGTGAGAAAATGGAGGAAGTGTTGATTGGAGATCAAATTTTGGACTTAAAATCAGATCACAAGCCAATCTATTTAAGTTTCTCTTGGACCGGAAAAAAGCAATTAGGGTCGAAAAATCAATGTGTTCAACAAAATCCCCCAAAGGGCAGAATTCTTTTGAATCCAGAGAATTGTAATACCTTCAAAATAATGCTAGAGAGGCTTTTCAAGAAGGAGGAAATCCCATCTCATGGCCTTCATAGTCACAGATTAACACATTTAATTCAAAGCGCACTTGCTGAGTGCAAAAGAGCAAAAATTAAGAAGTCCGAAAAAATTGCTTTCCGGTTAATGCTTGGTTTGACGAGGAATGCAAAAAGGCAAGGAGAAGGTGGAAGGAATCAGACACGGATAACATAAAGCTCAAAGCTTACAAGCAATTAGTAAAAAAGAAAAAAAGCCGATTTTATGGTTTGAAGGAGAGAAGAACTAATCTTCCTCAGGAAAAATAACCCCAAATTATTTTGGAAGGAGCTCCAATCGAAAAAGGTGCAAACTGAAAACAACATTACAGCTTCTAAATGGTTTGACTATGCAAGACAACTTTATGAGCAAGATCCCAAGGTTGACCCTCCTCCCTTGGTCAACACAGACACAAAACTCTTCACGGTGCAAGAGGTAGAGATGGGTATCAAGAAGTTGGGCGCCGGAAAAGCAAAAGACTTAGATGAACTCCAAGCAGAGTATCTAAAGTGGGGCTTAAAATTTCTTTCACCTCACATCACAAAAATTTTCAACAACATCTTACAGCAGGGGTTCCCCACAGATTGGACAACTAGTATGGCAATACCTATTTTCAAGAGTGGTGACGTCAATAATCCTTCCAATTATAGAACCATAATGATAAACCCCTTGTTTGCAAAGTTATTTGGAAGCATGTTGGAAAAGAAAATTAGCAGGTGGGCAGAAGAAAGAAATAAACGTGCTAAAGGGCAAGCAGGTTTTAGACCTAAACATTCCACAGTTGATCATTGCATAACTTTAAGGCACATCATTGAAAAAGGTTGGGAAAATAAGGAAGAAGTTTTTTGTTGCTTTGTTGATTTCAGAAAAGCCTTTGACATGGTTCCTAGGGATAAGCTTTGGGGCAGAATGGAGGAACTCGGGGTTCCCAAGCATCTGAGAGCAGCTGTGCATAGGTTGTACGAAGAGGTGAAAGTCAAAATCAGAACTTCAGCTGGCATTTCTGAAAGTTTTAGAAGCGATATCGGGGTCAAGCAAGGTTGCCCATTGTCTCCTACCCTTTTTGGGTTATATATTGACAAGCTTGAATAGTGGCTAAATTCGCAAGGGGGTGACGGTATCCATTTGGGCAAGTTCGTTATCAGGCTTCTTTTGTACGCAGATGACCTTATATTGATTGCTAATTCGGCTCTTGGTTTGCAAGAGCATTTACATTCCCTTGAGCATTTTTTGTAAAAGGGTTGGGATGCAAGTCAATATTAGCAAAACGAAAGTAGTGGTTTTCTCTAACAAAAGAAAGCATAACCAACATAAGTTCTATTTTGGAGGCAACATTTTGGAAGAAGTTGCAGATTACAAATACCTCGGAATTGACTTCAACATAAATTTAAGTTGGGATGGTTGTAGAAAGAAAAGAACTTTAGGGGGTTGGAAAGCATTTTATGCTCTTCAAAACAGGTGTAGAGAGGCAGAGCTGTGGGACTGGAAAACCACCCTAACTCTTTTTGGGCTTCTAGTGATTCCTGTGATTCTTTACGGTTGTGAACTATGGGCCAGCAGCACAACCAAGATGCAGTGGAAACAAATTGAGAAAATTCAGAAACGTTTGATTACAAACAAATTCAAAATTAAAAGTGCGGTTCCTTATGCTATCTTGTTAAGTGAAACAGGGGCTGCTCCTATTGAAGCAATTGCTATGGTGCGAGTCATAAGGTATCTGAAAAAAATTGAGCAAATGGAAGAGGATAGATGGCCTAAGGTTGTGTTTAGTGACAGATTGTGTAAAAGACAGAAGACTTGGATGCGGCAAAATAACAAATGGTTTAGTAAATGGGGTATTTGTTTGAGCATGTGTCCTACAAACAGTAAGGAGATAAAAACTTTTGTTATGGATAAATTCCATAAACATACTTGGAAGAAAGAGCTAGAGAGAAAGAAGAAGTACTACATAGAAGAGTTTAACCCCACACATAACCATCAACAAAAGGCATACATAGGCGCTGATATTTCTTGGAGATCTAAAATTCTTATTGCTCAATTAAGGACTAATTCTCATCAATTCCGTTGTGAAACAGGGCGCTGGAAAAGGCCAAAAGAAATGTGGGAAGAAAGAGTATGTATTTTTTGCTCCTCCGGAAAAGTGGAAACAGAAAAACATTTCATTCTAGAATGTGAGGCCTTCAAGGACACCAGGGAAAACTATGCAGATATTCTGGCAACTAATTCTTGGGATAATCTATTCAGCGAAGAGTTTGTCGATAAGCTGGGAGTGCTCATTGTAAAACTTCACAGGAAAAGGGCCGAATACAAGAGTCAGATAGAGAAGCAATCTGTCCCATAGGCTATTTTTAGCCTCGTGGACATTAAAAATTCTTTCTTTCTTCTTTCTTTCTTCTTTGCAATTGTAGCGGTATTCGATGAAGAGACGGGGTTTTGAGTTCGGTAGACAAAATGCTGCCTTCTCGGGACAGGGCTATGTTGGTTTGCCGTGTTACTGGGCTGACAGAGGACGCCTAATTGCTGTTTTAACTTAATATTTTCGACATTCATAAACGCAATGGTGTTATTCAACTCGACAATCGTAGAATTCATGGATTTTACCTTCTCTTCCAGCTCGTCAATGTAACTCTTCTTCCTTTGTCTAGACAGCTGAGCGCTTTCCCTATTCCTCATCAACCTGGCGAAACCCCCAATTGTTCTCTGCACTTCCATTCTCATGGAGGCCCAAAAGTCTGGCGAGATGATGGAGCACGTGGACGAAGCCAATTTTTCCTTGGACGGTTTAAAGCCGGGACAACCCCTGAGGATTCAGCGTGCAAGCCTCGTTTCCCTGCTTTCGATTTTCAGTACTGCGCAACAGAGGCGCCTTCTTAGAACGCAAGGGATGGCTCTTTCTACTAATGACCCTGCTACAGCTCTAGCGACAACAGCTCTATTTTATGTTCTTGCAAGTGATGGTTAAGATGAACATTTGCTATATTCAGCCGTTTGCATTAAATTTCTGCTGAAGCTGCTGCTTCCATCTCTTCCAGAAGCAAGTGAGAAAAAGGGATCACTTGGCAGCAATATTTTAGGAGTACCGACAAATTCTAGTCTGTTGAAGGTGTCTTCTTCAGGTTCTGATCGTGGGGGTGTTGCAATCCTATCTAAGGTCCAGAAGCTACTTTCAACGATGAAGGAAATACGTACGAGAAGCAGTGATGAAGACAGAGATGGGGATAGTTTTTCTGGGGAGGAGTTGAACTCGAAATGGCTTGCCTTATTGACGTTGGAGAAAGCCTTCCTATCTACAGTTGCACTTAAAGATACCTCTGGTGCAGTTAGAAGAGTTGGGGGGCATTTCAAAGAGGCTGCGAGAGCTTGGGGGCCTTAATGCTGTTTGTTATGTTGTTATGAATTGTTTTGCTATTCTAAAAGAGGCTCTGGAAGATCGAGGCTCAAATGTTGTTCTCAAATCATCCAGAAGATTTAAAATAGCTGAGAGTGTAGGGCTTTTGCTGAAGTGCATGAAGGTGATGGAAAATGCTACTTTCTTAAGTGAGAAGAATCAGAAACACTTGTTGGAGATGAATTTAAAGTTGAAAATGTGAAGGACTAGAACTCTCCTTTATTGCCCTGATGATTAAGGTTATCAAGACTCTCTTTGGCTGCTTTTGAGGCACAACTCAAATGGTTCAAATTCTGGGAGACGTGAAAATATTGTATCTCTGGGAATGATGTTAATGATATTCACAGTTTAAAAAGAAAAAAAAAACTGTACAAGAAAGGCTGAGTTGCCAATATCTGCAACTCAGGAAGAAGACCCTGAAGGAAGCAGGGAGGTTCCTTCTGTTGCTTGCACTGCTAATGGTGGGTGAGGGTGTTGCAAAACAGTGAAGCTGTCCGGTTCACAAGATACGGTTGTGAACTCCACACATTTTAATAAGAATAAGAGCAGTTTCACATCGATATCAACCTCAGAATTTTCAGTTGTAGGTTCAAATAATGAGCATGCCTTCGCTGGTGAAACTTTTCATAGTAAGGATAGATTAACCGATTCAAATACAGGTAAAACTACACAAGCAAAGAGAAAAGGGAATAGAGTTTCAGTTGGCATGAAGTCATTGACAGGCATAGGGCAACAATCCTCTAGGCCAGTAGAGCAGAAGCAGAGTGCCTGGTTTGAAGACTCCAAGATCCATATAAATTCAATGATGAGGAGCCGGCACCAATAAGAAATGGGCTGAAGCTGACACTTTACTTGGTCAATTTGATATGCATATGCTATACACTATTTTTCTTAATTCAAATCAAAATTTTGGGAATTTCTTCCAAGGTTTAAAGAGAAGAGATGGAAGCCATACAAGCTTGGAATCCATAGAACTGATTTAAAATACCCGAAGATCCACAGAGTCTGAAACTGTGCTCTGATACCATGTGTAAAGACTTTAACTTGTTGAATTAACAATCATTAACAAGATTCATAAGTGTAAAGCCCTTAATTTTCAAAATTAACAAACATTCACTAAATTCATACCATAGAATTCAGAGTGGGATTTTTGAACAAAATATATATCAATTGACTAATTAATATTTATCTGGAATCGTGTTTGAAGATGTTCCTGATTTGCCATGGCTCCAACTCCCGTTACCAAACCGCTGTTTTCCTCCCAGCCTATCTGAGGTCAACCTCTCCGGTCCCCAGATCCAGAAGACAAGTCTTTTGGCCCCCGTGTCCAAAACTCCAATAACAACCGAGATCACTCCATGACTCTGTTAGAACTCTAGAACTCACTGCTCATGTCTTATGCAGTTATAACTCCTTTGACAACATCTGGGTCAGTTTACCCATTCACTGCCCATGCCCATCAAGTTCACCCCTTTTCTCCTTTTATACACAAACTCCATTCCTGATATTTATTAAAATTTTAATAAATATCTTTGAAAAATATCTTAAAAATATTATATTTTAATAAATATCTTAGATTTATTAAAATATTATTATTTAATAAATATTTTGGTTTTATTAAAATATTATTATTTAAAAATATCTTGGTTTTATTAAAATATTATTATTTATTAAATATTTTGGAATTATTAAAATATCATCATTTATTTGCATAAGTCAATGCTTTTAATTTTCTTTGAACAAAGTATTAGTTTATATTAGGATAATGGTAGATATAACTAATACATTCATTATATTATGGTGAATTAGGGAGTTACTCAATACTTCAATAATTTACTTTTTACTCTACACCAAGTTTCTTTTCATAATTACTTAGTGCATGTACTAGTGCCGTACACGTGATACATGCATATGTAGCTATCATATGCAGGTCTCATATGCATGCTAATATTTCTATGTTGCATATAATTCGATTTGGGTTGTTACAATTAACTTCTTTATCATGTTATTCTAGCTTATCTTCAACCTAAAAATCTAGAAGCCATGGAGTAGGGTTTTGCAAGGCTAATTATTAGGGTTATGCTGGAGATGGAGGAAGAGTTAATTGACTACTCTAAAGATCCCTTAGTGGGAGGTTTATTTTCATTGAAGGAATTTGTTATTGCTTGAAAATGCATTATTCACTTTGCATTATACTTGGTCTACTAAGAGTGTCATGTTTTCAACAAGATGTCAATTGTTGACAAATAATAATTTCCTCTTTCAATAAGAAATTCACAATTTACAAGATATGCATAGTCACATTATTAGTATGTTACAATTTTGAGATAGTCTCTTTACTTGCAAGTTTCACCATTTAGAGTCTTAACTCTAGCTAAGATATTACTAGCTTTACCATCATTCCTTAAACCATTGTTTCATTTCTATTATATTGACTCATTTAATCCAAACACATAATATATCACTGGTATACCCTCTCTTTATTCTTCACATTAATCGTTTTCTCATTAGTCCTTAGGCCTCATCTTATCACCAAATGTATCTTCTTTTTTAACGGTGTATAATTATTATCCTTAATATTCACCTTTAACCATTTTCCCAGTTTATCACTTGTTATTCTTAACAAATTAGGAGTGTTCACAACTCCTTACAGGTTATTGCTTTGACCCTTACCAATCATGTTGCTCATATTCTTAAGAAAATTCTTCTTGATAGAAAACATCCATTCACTTCCTTACACCATATATTTCTAATATTCCATGTCTACTTCAATTTGAAAAAGAACATATTATCAAATTGACTTTGTTTTCTCACCTCTAGTCATCATGGTTTTCTTTCCTTCTCTCGTAATGCATAAAATTATTACACTTGAAAATGTTGTTACTATTCTCCGACTTGGGTAAGACCCTATAAATAAATTCAATAATGTGGATATTGAATGTAATTTACTTATCATTTCAGGTTTTAAGGTATCATGGGATAGAATTTTCTAATCGTACTCCATGATGTCCATAATCCATGGATATAATTAGTCACTTAAGGAAAATTTTTATAATGTGACTCTCCCATTAGAGGGAGAAACTATTATAGATGTTTCCATGCACATAAATTATCCTATAATTGATCAATTTTATTATAGATTCACTCTTTAATCTAATGTCATTGACTTTTTATATTGCTTTGTGAAACTTCCACTCACTCACCTTTGGTGCTATTTTTGTCGATCTCAATATTCTATGTTGATTATGATAGCTAACATTTATTATCATCATCAGAAGTTTGAAATTTCTTTCTTTTCCCGTCCTCCCTAGGTACTATATCGATTATATTATAGTAACAATGAAGATCAAACTTTGAAATTTTCCATTGCACTCTCTTGATAACTATATCTTCTTGTTCTAATAGTGCGTTTACTACCTTATAGGGTGGTTTCTTACCATATTATCATATGTTTCATCAATTTTGTCTTCGTTTGATGTGTACCTTTAGTGAACTATACTTGTACTCTCAATTTGATTACTCATGATTTATTGAATAGTTAGTGTCTTCTTTCATCCATCAATTTACCTTAAACTATATTAGCCTTTTATGTGGTTGTAGCTTCACATCTAATGGTCTTGTCATAATGTCAATAGTCATGCTTTCATTACCATTCTTCCTTTCTTCAAGAGTTAACTTCTTTGGAGCAACTCCGCCAACTAGTCTTTATATATGCCTAAATAATTTCCATGAATCATCTTATATAGTGTCATAATGTCCCTAATTTCTCTTTCCTGAATCACATTGTTTTCCTTTCCATGAAAATGCTATGCTGCCATATTATTTTGTTTTGGATATCGATATATCCTTACAGTTGTAAATGGCTAATTATCTATCTTAACAATGACATAATAGTTTGAATATCAAAATGTTCAATTTAGTGTATATTAAACTATAAAAATTTAAACCTTCACTCTACTTTTTAAACCACTTACACATATACTTGGATAGTAATTAAAATATTACTATAAGAAAACGGTATAAAAGATATTTGCATAGATTCATATCATCAATGGGTATAGTTATCAGCTAGTAAGATATATATATGGAAAGCTCAACGTCACTTGAAAAATGGAATGTTTCAATTGTATAAAAACAATTAGGATAGTTTCCATTCTAATGTTCAAAAGTTACAAAAAAAGTTTAATGTCTAAAATGATGTTAATGTGCTCATTTTAATATAATAATTTGAATGTACTTCAAACTTTACTTGCACGATATACAAAATCTTAAAACTTTATTGTGGAAATATTTGCAGCTGATATCCATGAGTTATCTCAACTCCTTTGTCAAATGGAGTGTAAAGTAAAAGTAATGGATTAGGAATCAAGTGGGATTGAGCTTGATATATGTCTTCGATACATAGATTAACATTAAATACCCCATCTCTTCTAATAAAATGTATCATTCCACGGTTCATAACTTTTGAATATCAAATTATATAAAATTTCATTTTATCATTGTTAAAAGCTTCAATTTCTTCCAAAAGTTGAAAACCGTTTTTTTTGTCATTGAATATTACATAACACTGAATACTTTCAGTAAATGATCAAGGATGACTCGGAATAATACACCTCGGCTTATATTAGGATTGTTTTTATAATTATGAAAATAAGATGATGATATCCAAGAATCAACACAAGATCTCGGGAAATAGTTAGAAACTAAGTTATTTCCCATTGTGATCATTCATCCTAGTACTTTCAACTTAGTCTAACTGACCCCTATATTAATTTTGTATTCCCCAACACTTAAATATATGAACTGAAGTTCTCCTGAAAACATTTCTACCTGTATGAAATCGTTTTTCTTGCAGTTGCCAACCCATACCTATTTAATGCATATGACAAAATGAAACTATCAATAGCACCAATATCAAATAATATTTTGATTTTTATGACGTTAATAGTACATGAGGACTTCACTACAGTGGATTGATGTTCTGCACTTTCCTCAAACAACCCCCAGGGAACATTGTCCGATGTGAGATGCAATTGCTTTTTTAAATTTCCTCACCAAATCATAGTAGTTTCCTTCAGCTAAATATACCAATATTTGTCTTAGAGGCGGAAAAATATTCTCTCAACATGAAACGACTTGTCATTCCTTCCAACCATGCTTCGGTATGTTCTCTGACTCACTTTCCTAGAAATTTTAGGAGTTTAATCTTTTGTAGCTCCCTAGAAATATCCTCCTGTGTTTGTCTATAATCTAAATCTTTGGCCTTTTCGGAATTTCTTTCCTCAAGGTAAGGTCATTCTTCTTTGGTATTGGCTGGTTGGGACCCTTTTATTGTCTCCAGAATGGCTTCTAATGAGCGCATTAGAGTAGTTAGATCAGGTGCTGGAGCGACTGGTGCTGATGACGATCTAGGTGGTGGCGATGGTGATGGTGTTGGCGATGACGTTAGTGGAGGTGTTAGAGATGGCGATGCATCTCGTTGGCGTTGTCGCCTTTGATACATTCTTACCATCATGGTTTTTCCTGGATACATAATAAGATTTATGAGAATCGGGTAATTTTTAGACTAACTAAATTTAATTTTCATAAAATTGAGTTTACATATGGTTATAATTCTTTTTCTATTTTACCTGCAGACAGGTCTTACTGGTACTGAGTTTAAGGAGGGTGGCAACGCGACCTCCTTGTCCTAATGAAGGATATTCAATGTGTAATAATTCTTTAGTGAAATGCAAGGGTCTTGATAGATCATAATATTATTTCATAATATTTACGTGACATTTTCTAGTCTTAAATTTTTGTCCTAAATGCAGTTATTGAAGGAGTTATATATATATTTTTATTATCTTTATAATCTTAATTTCCAATTTATAGCTATGTATTTACATATTTAATAGTTTTTCCCTAAGAAGCCATATCTTATTACATAAAATACCTTTATAATAACCATCAACTCTCCTTTCTTATAAATTCCTTCTAACTAAATCCCCATTATTTATAATTTTTTTTTTTTGTTTTTTTTTAAATTAAAACATCCTTATCACAATTGTAATAAATATTTCGCAATTTTTTTATTTTTATTTTTATGTATTGACTTTTAGTTTTGCACTGAAATGCCAGGAATTCGAGCTCTCCTTTCTGGGAAATTTGTAGTCTGGTTCTGTCATATCTATCTTTGAGGGAAGGCTTTGAATCACTATGGCCGCTAGCCTCAAAGAGGCTGTGTTCCTCTCACACCTGAAGCAAACACTATTTACCATAGTAATTTTGCAATTAAATTTTATTCGTTGATTGAGGTTATAGAACTTATTGTCATTGTATGTTTCGCTGGGCTAACCTTTGTCTTTTTGCAGAAGAAGGATTCTAGCATTTTAAGAGGATTCGCGTATAGATTTTTGTTTTTGACAATGCCATATTTAACGCTGGGCTATCATTGTAATATATTGATTATACCCGCTGAGATTTGAAGCGTTTTTGTGGCAGCTGAAATAATTGAATTTCATTGTCTAACCCTTTACGTACTTGCAGATTTTCCTAATCAATTTTGGAAAGGGTTTTTGGCACTTATTTTGTCTGACAAATTGTCATTACAAGATCTGCCCACAGTTACAGATTATAAATTATCATATTATCTCATATCTGAAATATTATTTGCAGTAATTGATTGCACAAGGTACTGACAATAATAAGGTCGAAGGAAAAAAAAAATTATCACATTAATGACAAAAGTTTGTGAGTGTTCCATCTCATATCCTTGCTCTGTTTTCTTACTCTTTTGTGGACTGATCTTAATTGAAAGTGGGCTGGTTTTATCTTGACAGTGCCATTTGTGCCTTTGAGAAGGCATGGCTTGTTCACAAGTTTAGTGTTCACTGTTTCAATTATCTTTACCTCTCTAAATTGCTCTGGAACACAAGTAAATGACTGCTGTCATAAGCAATCTCTTGCTGTCACACATCTACTCATTGCTTGGGTTTACCAAAATCCCAGCCTTCTAGCACACCGTAGGCTTCATTACCCAACTCAGCTCCGTCACAGAATTTATCATAGGCTCGAACTTCAGCTACAGGTGACACCATAGGTTCGATTTACTTGTACAGGTAATCTATTGCAGATTTCAGACTTCTCTTAAAGAAACGAGCCACAAAACTGATTACCATTGACTTCGGTTTATGCACAGGATACATATTACTTCTAGAGACTTCACAAAAATACTTAGTATTCAAAATACTTCCTCGGCATGTTTTTATTCTAGTATTGTATGCCTAGAACTGTGTATATATATGACGAGAGGAGGCAATACAAGTTTGGAAACCAAAAAGAAATGATTAAAATACCCTAAGATCCACAGGGTCTGAAACTGTGCTCTGATACCATGTGTAAGTTCCTAAATTTCAGAATTAACAATCATTAACAAAATTGATACTACACAATCCAACGTGAAAATTTTGAAGCAGAGTATATCTATTCTATTGAATACTTAACTGGAACCATGTTTGAAGATGTTCCTGACCCGCCATGTCTCCCACTCCCATTACCAAACCGCCATTTTCCTCCCAGCCTATCTGGGGTCAACTTCTCCGGTCCCCAGATCCATAAGACAAGTCTTCTGACCCCCGTGCCCAAAACTCCAATAACAATCAAGATCACTCTATGACTCTGTTAGAACTCACTGCTTAGGTCTCCCACAGTTAGAAATCCTCTGACAGCATCTAGGTCAGTTTTCCCACTTTACTCACCCATGCCCATCAAGTTTCTCCCCCTTCTCCTTTTATATACAAATCCCCTTTCAAGATATTTATTAAAGTATCCTCTTTTAATAAATATCTTAGTCAAATCTCCTTTCAAGATATTTATTAAAATATCCTCTTTTAAAATATCTTAGATTTATATTAAAATATTATTATTTCATAAATATCATGGATTCTTAAAATATCTTGGATTTATTATTAAATATCATCATTTAGTAAATATCTTGGATTTTATTAAAATATCATTTTTTATTTGCATAAGTCAATGCTTTTACTTTCCTTTGAACAATATATTAGTTATATTATGATAGTGGCAGGTATAAATTTTACCTCACAATACATTCATTATATTCTGGTGAGTTAGGTATTTACTCAATACTTCAATAATTCACTTATTACCCTACACTGAGACTTTTCATAATTGATTAGTGCATATACTAGTGCAGTACATGTGATACATGCATATGTATCTATCATATGCAGGTCTCATATGCATGCTAATATTTCTATGTTCTCTATAATTCGAGTTGGGTCATTACATCCTTCTTCTTCAAGAAATATATCCAAGTCCCGTGGGAGAAGTCATCTATTAAAGTGATATAATATAAGCATCCTCCCAAGGATGTTATGGGAAGCATACTAGATAGATAAGAATGTATCAATTGCAAAATATCAGATGTCCTCGTGACACTTGAGGGGAATGGTCCCCTTGTATGCTTCCCTTCTGCACAACCCTGGCATACACCTTCATGATCATCTTTGAATTCGGGCATCCCTATCACTACCTTCCTTGCTTCGGGATGTGAAAAATCCTAGATTTGGATTCCTACTGCAACAAATCTGAATTACTTCTCCTATTATTTGATAATTATTTCATTACATTGAAATACCGAAGAAATTACTGAAGCAGTCTACACAAATAATGTTGTGGAATAAATCTAAGTGCTGAAACAATTAGAACAAAATAAAATGTAAAACAACCACATTTGACACAGTTATTTTTTGGACTAAGTCCTCGGAAAAACCCAACTCGGGAAAACCGGTGCAGCAGATTTGAGGGTTTTATATTATTAAGCAGCAGTATCTTGAGTACAACTAGGGTGCCAATATCCAGCTCACCCTTCAGAGAAATCTAGACAACAAATATACTTATGAGATATATCTCACTCTGCAAATCCCTGGTTGATCTGAATAGCGCTGGTGAAGCCCCTCTCTGCCTCTGCGTGATGCCTACGTTGGAACTGCATAAGCCTGCATGGGCAAGCTCTGGAACTTCGTCAACCTTGCTCAATAATTGATCTTAGTCTGGTCCGGAATTGGATTTTGGCCCCCCTAGCTTAGAAACCCCAGCTCCCAGCTATCTCCGGACTGAATCAAAGAAACACTATGTCACTTCTGCATGAGTTCCTTCAGGAATTGCGTCACCTCTCCAGGTGACTGCTCTCTCTCTGCGTCTCTGCTATCTTTCTCTGAAATGCACTCCTGGTCCTCCTGGCCTATTACTGCTTTTGCCCCTCTCTGAAACTGATCACTGAATCAACATCACTTTGCAAACCCTGCCCTAGTGATTTGATCCTTGATCAAAAGCTGTGTCTCCTCACACAAACTCGAAAATGCCCAATGGTTCAAGTGTCAAGTGTGTTTTCCATAGGCTCCTCACCCTCCTTCTTATAATCTCTCATTGACTTATCAACAGCCAAGATTAAAACATAATCAAGGGCTAAGATTAAATTGGAGGTGATCCATAACTTTATCTAGAAGATTCACACTTGATTTAATTAATACACTTTAATTAATTAGTTTCCCTAAGTTTAGACTTAGGAAAACATTAAAAACTATTAATTAATTTAATTAAATCATCTCTAAGTGGAATTTTCCAAAACCATTTCTGGGTTTTATGGAACACATGTGTCTTAGCCTATAAACAAAATTACAAGGCTAGAGCACATCTGATGCTACCATAAATCAACACTCCCTCTTAGCGAGGAAAGTGCTCTAGCAAAACACCTCAAAGTGCTGCTGATTTGACTTCTGGAACAGCCACTGCTGTGTTGTTGATGCTGCTCACCAACACTACACAAATGCTACATTTGTAATGCTGTTGCCTCTGCATACTGCTGCCAACTTCCACTGTACTGCAACTCCCTCTGAATTCTGCAATCATGTTGTTGCACTGCGTGAGCACTGTTTCTGCACTGTGTGAGCACTACTATGCTCTACGCTGCACCACCTGTGCACTGCGTTGCTGCTGCTCCTCTGCTACTGCTGCCGCTGCAATGCTGCACTGTTGCTAATTGTAATAGAAAAACATCCGAAATTTGGACAAGTAAATCTGCAACTGAAAAATAAGACTGACTGCTGCTAGTTTCTGCACTCGTTCTCTGAAAATACTGCATTGTTGCTGCTCTGCATTGCGTGATCACTTCTCTGCATTGCACTACACCAGTGTGCACTGCGCTGTTGTTGTTGCTGCTGCCGCCTTTTCTCTGTCGTAGCTCACATGTGATCCAAGAGTTCGGATATACTCAAGGATCCTGCCTTCTTGTAGATTCAGGATCTACAAATCCAAATCAGCCCACCTTTCTTCTTTTGGAATATGAGCTAACATAGCACAATATTTCTCTGCCTCAATCTTGGCAGCGCCTGCATGTGGATCTTCCTTCTCCTCTTTATCCTTTTTCTTGAGAGGACATTGTGTGGCATAATGTCCCATTTCTCCACACCGGAAGCACTTGATCTTGGATAGATCTTTCTTCTTCTGCTTCTGTTGCCCTTTTGATGCAAGGGCAGTGTTATCTTCTTCCTCCTTCTTGACCTTTGGACTGCTACTGCCATCCACCAAGTGGATTTGCAAGAGATCCCTTCTCAAATCCTCTTGCTATAATGCTGCCCACGTTGCTTCCCATCCTAGAAGCTTTTCTCTGCCCAATACACTTTGGACAAAGACCTGTTAATCTTTTGAAATAGAGTTTAGCGTGAGCCTTACTAGCTCTGAGTCTTTAGGAGCAGATCCTACTGCAGACAGTTGATCTCGGTTCCCCTGAATCTGAGACAAGAAGGAGTCAAAACGCTCTCCCTTTTTCATCCTGATATTTCGCATCTTCTCTTCAAGGTACATCTTCCGCTGCTCGGAAGATCCTTGGTACAACTTTTCTAGCCCTACCCATATTTCTCTAATAGTGGTGTTGGCTGCTATGTGAGGTACGATGTGATACTTCACTCCATCTAGGATCAATCTCTTGGCTCTAGCAATATTCTTCTTGAACTGCCTCAGGTGTGCTGCATCAAAGGGTTCTGCAACTGCGCTGTCTATGAGGACTTTCAGATCGTGTTCATCAAGGAGAAATTCTATCCTTGATTTCCAGATAACATAGTTGGAGGCACCCTCCAATCTATCTTGGTCATGCAGTCTGTTGCTGGCCATCTCCTCAACTGTCGATACCCTGCTCTAACCCTTTGCTCAGCTTTGACTTACGCACTCCTTGTGGAGTAAGTCACTTTTTCTGCTGCTGCACGGGAAAAAACTGAGTTTCTTTGAGTAAGAAACCCTCTCAGATCAAGAAATCCCCAACTGTGTTTTTCAAAATTTTCTGATGCTTATGCACCAGCTCTTACTGTTGTGCAGTCACTGTGTCCTTCAGCTACGCTGCCTCTTCTGCAACTGAAAAAGCTTACCCCTCAGTCAACTCTCTCAGAGGGAGCCTTTCTGCACTGGAATGCCCTTCTAGCCTGGACAGTGTAATTTTCTGGGAGGGTCTGTTGCTGCTTATGCAGATCCCAGACTCTACAGCACTGATCTGCTGGTTCTCTTCGTTTCTCTTGCACTTTAGCTTAAATAAGCTCTGATACCATGTGAAAAATCTTAGATCTGGATTCCTACTGCAACAAATCTAAATTACTTCTCCTATTATTTGATAATTATTTCATTAAATTAAAATACCGAAGTAATCATTGAAGCAGTCTACACAAACACTGCTACGGAATAAATCTAAGTGCTGAAACAATTTGAACAAAATACAATGAAAAACAACAACATTTGACACAGTTATTTTTTGGACTAAGTCCCCGGAAAAACCCAACTCGGGAAACCAGTACAGCAGATATGAGGGTTTTATATTATTAAGCAGCAGTATCTTGAGTACAACGAGGGTGCCAATATCCGACTCACCCTTTAGAGAAATCTAGACAACAAATATACTTGTGAGATATACCTCACTCTCCAAATCCCTGACTGATTTGAATAGAACTGGTGAAGCCCTCTCTGCCTCTGCGTGATGCCTACGTTGGAACTGTGTAAGCCTACATGGGCAAGCTCTGGAACCGTGTCACCCTTGCTCAATAACTGATCTTAGTCTTATCTGGAACTGGATTTTGGCCCTCCTGGCTTAGAAACCTCAGCTCCCAGCTATCTCCGGACTGAATCAAAGAAACACTGCGTCACTTCTGCGTGAGTTTCTTCAGGAACTACGTTACCTCTCCAAATGACTGTGCTGTCTCTCTCTGCGTCTCTGCTATCTTTCTCTGAAATGCACTCTTGGTCCTCCTGACCAGTTACTACTTCTGCCCCTCTCTGAAACTGATCACTGAATCAACATCACTTAGAAAACCCTACCCTAGTGATTTGATCCTTGATCAAAAGCTATGTATCCTCACACAAAATTGAAAATTCCCAATGGCTCAAGTATCAAGTGTGTTTTCCATAGGCCCCTCACCCTCCTCCTTATAATCTTTCATTGACTCTTCAACGGTCTAGATTAAAACATAATCAAGGGCTAAGATGAACTTGGAGGTGATCCATGACTTTATCTAGAATATTCACACTTGATTTAATTAATACATTTTAATTAATTAGTTTCCCTAAGTTTAGACTTAGGAAAACATTAAAAAACGATTAATTAATTTAATTAAATCATCTCTAAGTGGAATTTTCCAAAACCATTTCTGGGTTTTATGGAATACATGTGTCTTAGCCTATATACAAAATTACAAGGCTCGATCACATCCAATGCTACCATAAATCAACACGGGAAGGCGCTTTGAAATGAAGGTGTGCAAACCTTCGGTGCCGTAGTTCGGGTTGAAGAGTTGTGTCACATGTCATGGCCCCCAGCAAACTTTCACCAACTTGATAGAGTGTATCAACTCTGAAACCAAGAGTGAATGCTTCTTTGAACTTCCTCTTCCAAATGCGTACCTTTCCATCGATGAATTCCACCTTGAATCCTTTGTCTTCCATTGTCGAGATAGACACTAGATTCTTCTTCAAGTCAGGTATGTACAACACATCTTGCAAGCAGAGGACTTGACCTTGATTTAGATGAAGGGTCACAGTCCCTGTCCCTTTCACGGGATAGGTGGCATTGTCTCCAAGATAATTTCCAGATTAGTATCCTTTTCAATCAAATCAGAGAGGGCTTCCTTATATCCAGTGAAGTTCCTTGAGGCACCACTATTAATCAACCAATTATCCAGCGTATCGGAAGGAGATGCAACAGAGAGGGCATATATAAGAATATATTCATTTTTCCTATCAACAACATTAGATTCATCATAGCTGGAATTCCTTGACCTCTTGAAAGGTTGCCCATTTCCACTTTGATCAGAGGAAGTCTTCCTCTTTCCTTTGAACCTGTTGTTCCTTTGATTTCCATTCCTCCTGAAGTTGTTGTTGTCATCATCTCTAGGAGAGTCCCTTCTATTGGGGCACTCTCTTGCATAGTGACCAAACTTGTTACAAGTGTAAAATCTTCCTTTTCTTCCTTTGGTACCTGCTCTTCCATGGTTTTGATTTCTCGGACCACCATTGTTCCTTTTCTTTGCATGAGTGGTGAAGGCAGTAGGGTCACCTCCATTCCCATTCGAGGGATGGTCTCTCTCCATCATCCTTGTCTCCTCTTGAGTGCATCTTGTCAACAATTCATCAAAATCAGGAATCACATTATTATTAAGAATCATAGTATTAAATACATACTAGTCTCGGGGGAGTCCTCCAAGAGCAATGAGGACGAGCTTTCGGTCAACTACTTCTTCTCCAATAGATAGGAGATCATTCCTGATTTCTGTGAGCCTCATAAAATAGGATTGAATGGATTCATCTTTTCCCTTCTTGATATTCTTCAACTTGTTCTTGAAAAAGAGAACTTGATTAGCATTGCTAGCCCTGAACATGCTAACTTATCATACATCTCTTTAGATGTGCCCAGCTCAGAGATATAAGAAACCAAGTGCTTATGTATAGAATCCCTAATAATCATCTTCACTTTGATTTCCCCTTTTCTAAACTTCGTCTTTGTGGCAGCCGGTGCATTTGATGGAGGCTCATTTATCTTCCCTTGCACAGAATCCATGCCATCTTGATCTTCCAATACAAAATTCAAAGACATCTTCCAAGCACGATAATCAAACTTATCAGTCAGCTTTTCATCAGATTTGAAACCCTTGTAGGTTGTGGAGGCCATTTGTCCTTTATAAGATAACTTCTCCGGTGATTGCTTTACACACTAGCTTGGGCTTTGTCTTCATCTTAGCTCTGATACCATGTTAATTTTAGATAACCATGGTATGTTCTATGCTTAATGCAGTTTTACTTCAATCTTTATTATAGGCCCAATTCAATTTAGCAATCACATAAACATGAAAGTAAAATGTGTAATTCTTCTTGTCCAGCAAATATAGAGAGAAATGTTTGTTACAACAGTCAACAAGATTACCTAGCCAACAAAGACTTTGGCTGGCCAAACCAACTCTTTCAACATACAAGATCAGCCTTCCTCTAGGAGTCACAAACACCTCAAAGACAGCTCCCAAACAATTAACGCAATTCAACAGAAACCAATCAACGTAGAAGTCAACGCTGGTCAATGCTGCGGTTAAAGGGGCTTCGGTCAAAGTCAACATTCAACCTCGATTTTTGTGCCTAGAAGTACGACCTCCAAAAAATGGAATTTCTATGCTAAAAGCGCAGTCAAACTTCAAGGGTTGACCCAAAGTCAACGCTGGTCAACACTGTCTAGAAAGCCCTAAAAACAGTCTGAAATCTTCCAGCTTCAGCTTCACACGCGGGAGAGAGAAAGAAGCCTCCAAAGGCTATACGAACCAATCAAATGAAGAGGAATGTGTGTGATGAGATGATGATGAAATGAACATCATCTCTCTCCAATTTATATCCATCAATGAGGGTGTATGACACATCTTTTGGGGCTTGTGAGCCTACATTACAAATCTGGCCGACCTTGACAATTTGCACATGTGTGGAAAATAAAATCAAAATAAAAGTTTTGCTCATCCAAATAAGATGATCTTTAGATCAATCTTGCACCTCTTCGAAAGAGAAATCCAAAAAAAATATCATCATTATCATATGAGTAATTCAACATGGGGTTTGGACCTAGTTGCCCAAAATTAACAAATTGGCCAAATGTTGATCCTAGAATTTTGGCCCGATTTCCCTTAGATCCTCCAGCTGCTGGCTGAGTTAGGATCTCTGTTTGACACCTCAAATCTGCCTAGAAAATTCTGTCGAATTAATCTTGGCTTCTCCCCAATAAAACCAGAAAAACCCAGAAGGGTTTGCCTAAAGCTTGAATTTGGAAATTGGCCCTCTTGGGCTTGGCTCATTGCGCTGCTAGGTAAATCGATCCTCCTGTAAATCCTGCTGTTGGAAGTCTCCAAAATGCCACAAATATTCCTATTAAGAAGCTCCAAGCCTCCCCACCAAGTCTCGTCCAAAATCTCCTTCACTCCTCAAGTTCCCGGAGTGATGCTCCTCACTGACTGCGTAGCCTCTATGCTGTTATAGATGCCACTGCGCTATTGAAGTGATGAATGCGTAGTGGATGAAGCTTTGGCTGCTGGAAATGATCAAGCTATGGTAAGACACCTTCCTTGGGTTGGCACTCGAAGTCCATTGAAGCAAAGGCCGAGATCTCCGCTCGGAGACACTTGTGTGCTGAACAAGACATGCAGACTTGGCTCACTGCTCAAGCGTTCTCTTTTCAAAGACAAATTCAAAATAGATGAATGAATGAATGAAAGAATGAGCCTTCTACTTCCTATTTATCCAATGTTGCCAAACGTTCTCTTGGGCCCCACCTCGTGCCTCTAACCTCCAATACGTTCCAATGACTGCACTGCCTCCATGTGGGCCTCAATTTCTCCTCATTGGGCCCCATCCTCCATTAATGTCGCAATATTTTGCCTCAGCCTAATTTATAGAGAACTATAGTTGCCTAAGTTTATTTTTGGGTCCTGAAATCCACATTTCCTAAGTCAAAACTGTGATATTATCAAAATTGGCCAAAATTAATATTCCATTTAGTAGAATTGCTAAACACGAATATTACAAAGGGAGTCAAATAAAGAATTTTGTTGAGGAGGGTGTTCAACTCATGTATTGTACCACTAAATTTAGTAGGCCTTGGAGAGGGAACCCGACAAGGCTAAAGCTAAACCAAGTGCTAACAATGGGTTAGTGGCCCATTGTCACCACAACCAAAACCCCCTAATCTTTATGGGCTTTCACCGATGGGAGGAGTCCTGATAAGATAATATCACCTATGAAAATTATTCTAAGGATAGAGGATAAGGTGATCAACTAGGATCTTATTAAGAATCAATATTTGGCTCAAGGATTTACTAGTAAACAATTCTCTTTCTACAAGAAGACCTAGAAAAATATGCACAAGACCTAGGTTTTGATAGGTTAAACGTGTGTTTGGGCTCCCAAAAGTCAAGGAAAGGAGAAAGGTTTCTTATGATTTATTTCGACAAGGTCAAGGTTCATGAAACCTTCAAGAAAGTCCTCAAGTTGAGAAAGAAGAAACTAGGGTTTCCCTTTTAGGGCAACACCTATGGAAAGAGATTTTATGGATGAATTTTAAGTGGATGCCCACCAAAATGATAGGTCATGTAAATAAGACCTATGTCTTTATGTTTAGGCTCTACAAATCTCATGAAGCCTCCTCCCTAGAATTTCACTCTAAGCCCTACGTCTTCCTTCTAGCCTTAAAGGGATTGAATTTTAGAAGGATAAATTTATGGATAAAATTTTGAGATGATCACCAATTGATTGGACTAGTTCCTTGTCCAATGGACATATGGACTCAAGGATGCTTAAGATAGGCCTAATTCCCTCTAAGGAAGTCGAAATTTGATGCCCTACCTATCAAATTTCAACAATTACCCACTTAATGGAATAATGGATTTTGATGGAGAATAACAATAAATACTCCACTAGGAAAATTCATTACATATTACAATGACTAATGCATATTCTTGAATAAATTGATCTTCAACAAATTAGGGCACAAAATTTTAACCTAGAATCAATAGTTCCATGCATTAGACATTTAAAAAAAAGATATTCAACAATAGATTCCACTTACAAGATAAAATGCAATATATCCTTTCATTAGACCAAGAAATAGTGTCAAAGAATGTCAAAATCAACTTCTATACATCAAAATGCATCCAAGTATCTTCAAAATCACCCATAAGAAGCAAGTGTGAATTCTCTAAGAGGTCCTAAATTCACAAGTTTGATTATGATTGATCACAATGAAGCGATCTCCAATATATGCAAGTCCTACTAAATCGAATTATGCCTAAAGCCCCCTCTAAGTCATAAAGTAATGTGAGAAAAACACTCTAGGTCATAGGCCGACCTAGTAACCAATGTGCAAACATAATAATAACCCACAAGAGGGTCGAAATGCTGATGTTAGGCATGCATAGACCTCTTGAAGACATGTGTTGAGCTCCTCATGTGCCAAAGTGAGTGTATAGGTCTCCTAAAATCAAGCCTTAGAGATTGGCCCCTAAACTTCCATGCAAATGATCCTGTGGTCTCCAACTTTGGGTTTGGGCCCTTGGGGCACAAAACTGAGTCTCATGGGTCTCCAAGTGGTGAAATTTGTTTCTCTACTCCAATGTTGAGGTCATTGGAGATGGTGCTAGCCCTCCCATGTCTCAAGGTATGAGAAAAACCTCATTTGGTCCCTGGATCAACTACTTGACCCTCATGAAGTGTTAAGTCCTCTAGTGGCATGCTATCCTAGGTGCATCATCCCATGAATAATACAGGGAAAAGTGCAGAAGTTGTGGTGCTGAGGATGCCCATGGCTATGAATGATTCTCTAAGATCCTCCAGAGTCCCATGGCTCTCAGCACATCACCTGTGGGTGTCAAGATCTCCCTCTAGAGGAACTAGAGCTTAGTTAAGTTTCTCAAACCTATAGATGAAACCACCTACCAACCACATAAAATATCTAGTGCTGCAAATTTCATCATCAAGTATATTAATCATTAGTGAATCTATGTGGACCAAGCATGAAAGGAGTGGGCATAATAATGCTTCGTATGTGGCTTCTCTTCTAAAATTGGGGCCTTAGTCACATAATGTTGTTACCTCCCTAGGTAGGAGTGGCTAATAGACAATCTTATTGGGTATTTCCAACCCCCAAAGGGAAGTGACATGTGCTCAATCCTCCCTTCAATCAATAGGTTCCAAGTGAATAATGATGGAATGGGCAGTGGGGAAAAAGGGGACTTCAAGGCCAAGTTCCATTGTCAAAGGGACCAGCTATGATGTGATACCAAATCCTAGGGGTATAGATGTGAGGAGGGAGTAATAGTGGATGCATGAGTTACCTTGGTCTTTGTTTTTCTGTCCCTCTATATTTCCTTTTGCTTTTTCTTTCTTTTTCCTTGTATTACTGCTCATAGCTCGAGGAATGTGAGCTTGCTTTGTATGATGTATAGGCTATAGCAGTTATTACCCCTTTTAGGGTGGGGCAGTTCATCACCCATGAAGACAAATGAAGACCAGGAGAAGACTAGTGCACTGCTCTTCTAGGTTAGAAGAGTGAAAAATAATGAAGACACAAATATGACGGGCAATGATTGCAGTTGTTAATTACCCACTAATTTTAGAGTCTAGGTGTTAACTGAGTGTTACAAATATATGTGCTGAGAATATATACATTGTGTACTCTGATAAGTGCATAATATCCTAGTGAGTTGATATTTTGCAGGGAAGAAGGAAACTGACTAGGTTTGTTGTTGGGGTCATAGTGGCCATCTTTGTTTATAGATGCTTATCAATGAGCACAACATTGCCATATTTAGCAAGGAATAGAACAACCTTAGGATATTGAAGTTTGAACCACTGCATCCTATGATTTCAACTGACCCTTTTAATCAATGTCATTTGTATTTGTTGGGCCATTTCAAAGAACCTGATACATACAAAATAAATATATTTTGATTATGAGATGTTGTTTCACAAGGTGGAGAATAGTGGATTATATATATATATATATATATATATATATATATATATATATCAGTGTTATAGGAGTCTTCGATCACTCACGAGTACTCACGATTCCGACTCTGATCTTCAACCAAACAAGCCGATTTGAATCTTGATGATTCAAACTCATGTTGACCAAGTTTGACTTGTGGTCAATGCGAGTTTGACTCACAATTTCGAAGATTTGTAGAGGACTCGATGAGCCACTTAGATTCTTAGGTTAAAAGAAACTAGTTGTAGTATGTTCAAGTTCTATATCGTTTTGAATAAAAAATAGTCGTTGCAAAACGTTGGAACTTTGCAAGATCCTATAATAATGAAAAAATTCCTTAAATTCATTTGTGATCGTCAAATGTATAAGTGATCTACCAATGGGTATAACACATTACCAATCCAAACTTAACCCAATTTAGAAGCCATGCTACTGTAATCCCAAGTAAAATTTTAGCAGGTCTGCGGTGTTTGTTGACAAAAACTTGGAAGTTTCTTGTCTCATTTGAATCTTTGTACCTGTTTTGAATGTTTTCCAATACTAAATACATTTTATACTTGAAGCATACACATTGTCCTCATGATTTTTTGGACATTTATTGATATATGTTTTGTTTGGACATCAATTTCTTGAATATCAATGAAAAATGTTATTTTTATTTTTATTTTTTAATTCCATATATGTGTATATCTTTATTTATTGTATTCACTAATTTTTTGACGATTTTTTCCCGTTCCGATTAAAACTCTTCGCTTTTTTGCCTCGCCGATTTATTGCCGATTCCAAGTCTGGTAACATCTATATATATATATATATATATATATATTAGTGTTGCGAACATCTTGATAACATCTCGATCTTATCTCAAAATCACGATTTTTCGGCCTAGCCGATGCTTGCCGATTTACCGATATTTTATGGTATCTTAATTTTGTTGATATTTGCTGATTTTTACCGATATTTTCCCGATTTTTACGATTTTTTGTTTTTCCATACCCTTGCCCATATATATATATATATATATCAGATCTTGCTTCCTTTTATGCTACTTATTAATACCATTGTATTAACATCCTATCCTGCTGCATTCAAAACTAAAATTACAGAGGTTACTTGTGAATTAATAATTGGTTTACTGTTGACAAATACTTGACTATAACAAAACATAATGATAATTTTTCAAATCTCTTTTACACTTTTCTTGTGGAATTTTTGACATTTATATATTTTGTATGAAGGCTCTTCTTTCTGGGGTCTCGGCTGGGGGTTTAGCAACATATTTGCACTGTGACAATTTCCGTGAACAATTACCACGCACTGCTACAGTGAAATGTCTTGCTGATGCAGGATTTTTTCTTGATGCGTAAGTTCTCAACCCTTATTTGTTTTATGTATTACAAGAAAAGATCTTCAATTCTCAATCATTTTAAATCACTTACCTGTTAAGGAAAGTTGCACTTCAAAAGATAAAAAATAAAATTAAACATCCTTTTTAATCCGTTGTACTGTTTCATCTTACAGTTTATGGTGAGGGCCCTTATTCACTATTTTAATATATTTAAAAAAAAAATTGTATCCTGCACAATGCACAGGAAGGATATAGCTGGAAGGAATTATATAAGATCATTCTATAAAGGCACTGTCACTTTGCAGGTATTTTTAACTGTTATCTGGATGTTTAAGTTGTCGTTTCTCTGAGGCTTTTCAACAAAAATGGTTGTAGCATGTCATTATGATTTAGGTTATTGAGTATCATCTTCAACTTCTAATATATGCTTGTATTTTTTTTGGTCTGTAGGGTTTGGTATAATTATAAATTATTGAGTGTCATCTTCAACTTCTAATATATGCTTGTCTCTTTTTTGGTCTGTAGGGTTTGGTATAATTATAAATTATTGACATCTTTAGCACAGTGGTGGTAATATACATCATTGGGTGTGGACTAGAGCTTTTTTTCTGTCTTGCAACATACTGTTTCCTATAAGGAGCTTAAATTTTTCAGTCACCTCAATTGTGCCCAAAGTAACTTGTTTCAATTCGGATTCACATTTAATCCTGCCCTTAGGTTCATATTTTAAACATTTTCTAGAAGATTCCCCCTTTCCCTTAAAAGGTCACTTGCATTATATTTGATAGGCATATGTCCTGTTACCACTTAAATTGTATGTTAAAGTGATGAAAGCTCCAGCCAATGCCATACAATCTGAATGGAACCTTGATAGGTCACCCATTATCACCTTAGTGGCCTGCCTTGCCTGTTTAGGCTGGCTCTCCTCCAGCTTCAAGGGGGGTTCATTGAATATCTCTAGTGTTTAAACAATATGGAGCAAGGTGAGATCACAAGTAACTGGATTGGTTTTTTGAAGAAAAGGAAATAGTGGTGATAGAGGGATGTGAAGACTAGTGCTAATATTCAAGGGTGAAGGAGTCATAGAAAAGTTAGGATGAGAAGATATCATGAAGCATGACCCCCCTTAGATCTATTGGCCTTAATAATGGATCAGGAAGGAGAAACTATATTGAATAGATGGGTAGTTTCCTGGCCAATCAGGGTAAATTGCAAGGTCAAGAACCCACTAGAGAGGATTCCTCAATGGGATTTCCTTTAGCCCAAGGATCTATTGTGGCATAAAATAAGCCAAAAGTTTACAAAGGAAACCTGTAATGTTCCAATCTAGGAAAAACTGTGATATGCAAAGCAAACAATAAATGAAACACTAGAAAATTTAAACATTCAGTGAACACCCATGTAAAGTCCAGAAATGATAACCAGCTGAGCCATTTTTTTAAGCAATTGGAGCAATAGTACAATAGGGTGGAAGGAGTGCACCTGGGCTTGCCTCAATGACAAACGTGAAAAAACCCAAGTGATAGAACTACAAGCCTAGAAGATAGAATCAGCTGCTCCATTGATGCCTTGCGCTGCCCCAAAAAACTGCAATGGTTGCTGGAAAGAAGATACAAGAAACCCCACTTTTGGTGCACAGAAAATTCCACAACATTAACCCCGATCTCCTCACACAAAACCCACCAAAACCCAGAAAAGGTTTGGTCTGGTTTTGATCCCCGAAATTTGGCCCCCAAATACCACGTCCTCCTCCAACTGCAGGAAATTACGGCCTACTTGCAACTCCAGTGAAAGCACTCCAAATTGCTCCAAAAAGGCTGAGTTACACTCCCCCAAGGTTCTCCTTATTTCTCCCAGCAAACTCCTGCTCCACAACTCGTCCCACAAGCTCCCATGTGTGCCCAATGAGATGCTCCTGCGCTGGCCCTAGATGCTGCAATTCGTGCTGCCCTCAAGAAGCCATGTCCTGCTCTCAAATTCCTCCCAAAGGCGGATATACCACTTAAGCTTCTATACCAAAATTCTCTCGGCAATTTCTACTCGAAAGACCCCTGAAATGACTCCAATGTATTCCCTTCCTGTGTCCTCCTGGAATACACACTAGTTGAGTAGATGGCCGAGTGATAAGCTGTGAATCCCCTCCAAATCTCCTCCAAATTGGTATGATTTGACCTCCCTAGGGTGGCACTCAAATTCCCCTGAAAAAAAGGGTTAGTTCTCCACTTGGAAAGTTCGGTGTTAAACACCAAGTGACCCGACTAAGCAACTCGAGCAACTAGAGTGAGTTCAATGTGAAAATTCGGTGACGTGAATCCTATTGCAACAACTGATGTTATTTCTTCTAATTGTTAATTTAATTAAATAATTTATCTGTTATTTCCTACGAAAAATATCGAAATAAATACACTACGACCTTCAAATAAATTGCGGAAGAAATAAAACATTGGAAGAAAATGCTAGCACACACATACAAAATAACACCGTTATTTTTGGACAATGTTCCCGGAAAAACCCAACTTGGGAAAACCGGTGCAACAACTGAGGGTTTTAACATTATTCAGCAGTGAAATATCTGAGTACAACTAGATGCCAAAAACTAGCAATCCTACAGAGAAAATTGGCTAGAAATATCTAGTGAGGAATTTCCTCACTCCATAGGCGAATCTGAGCACTGACCTAAGCTCAAAATAGAGTCGTCCAAACTGCCTCTGCGCAGTCACTACGTCACCATCACGCAGTGTCTACGTCACCCAGCATCGAACTACATCACCTCAAGCTGTCTCGTCAGCTGCTGTCTAAGAAACTGAGTCTCCTGGCCTTGGGAACCTCTATCCAACGTTCGACACTGAATCACTGCTTCTCCCCAACAAATACGAATTTCCCATTGAAGCTACTACGCTGCCACTACATCAACCTCACTGTGGCTTTTATGCTTCTCTGCAAATGCACTCACTGGATCTGGAATTCCTCCTCTGGCTTCACTGTCTCTGCCCCTCTTTCACTGTTTCGACCTCACTAGTCTCTCCGACAACTGAATGTTGCTACTCTGGAAATCGATTTGCCAGTGAAATCGAACTGCAGAAGTGTGTTCTCCATGCCCCATCGAGTTTCTTCTTATAATCTTTCGTTGAGACTTCAACGACCACGATTAAAACTTAATCGATAGCTAAGATTAACTAAAATTGATCCAAGTCTTTTTCTAGAAGATTCTCACCATGAATTAATTAATTCCGTTTAATTAATCATATTTCCTAAGTTTAGACTTAGGAAATATTAAAAATTGACTAATTAATTTAACTAAGTCATCTCGAGGTGGAATTTCCAGAAACGATTTCTGGTTATTGGAGAATACATGTATTCTAACCTCGCTGCCAAATCTCGAGGCTAGAACACATCCGATGCTACAAAGACTAACACTCTCTCTTGGCGAGGAATGTGTTCTAGTGCTGCAATTGCAATTGCTGCCACAATACACTGCCTCTGCACCATCTCCTGTCAGGATGCTGATGTATGGCTGCTCTACCCACCAACTACTGCGCAATTATGATATGCGATGCATCTATGCTGTTGCTGACCCTGCTATACTGCTGCCAACTACTGCATCTGCACTGCACCTTTATTGTTGCTGCTACTGTAACATCTTCAACTGATCTAGGTGGATATTGGTGGCCACTCGCCTATTCCACTGGGACCCCCACCATTGTTTCTTTTAGTTTTTCAGTTTAAGCACAATTTACTATTTTTAGCAATTTTTCGGGTCCTGAACTTTCGGAGCCGTTTTGAGACCCTAAACGACGTTTTTTGGGAAAACCAGGAGCAACATGGAAGATTGTTCTATGTTGCTCACATCAAAAGTTGTAGTCCTCGGATAGGTCTTTCTAACGAGGTACTGAGCACGTCAAACAAATATCATATGCCAAAGTTGCATCCCCGGGAAGTTGATGTACCAGTTTACCCAGACAGGGCCCATAGTTTTGGCGCTTCATCTCCTAGGGTTAGGTTTTTGGATTTTTAGGGTTTTCCATTGTTTCTCAACAATAAATAGGCCTTCGAGCCTCATTGTAACACAGTTCAGAGGCCTATAGCCTCCACATCTCTTCTTAGAGATAAGCTACCAATGCCCTAACTAGTTTATTTCCATTCTATCTGTAAACAAATTTTAGTTCTTTGATATTAATGAAATGAAGTTTTATTTTCATTGCATCTATGTGTTTATGTCTATTTCTGTATTTTATTGTGTTCCTGCATAAATCCGGATCAGTGGTATCAGAGCAGTCTGCTCTTTCTCTGTTTTTCTTTGCATGTCCCCAACGAGGTCAGGGTATAAGGAGTTAGGGCTCGATTTGGTTGAATCCTTGTAAGATCAACCTCGCAAACCTTGACGACCTTCCATGGCGGAATAAAAGAAAGACGAGGGAGTAGGAGATCCTATCAAAATATCGCTTGAGGAGGTCCTCGAGAAACAGAGGAATGCGATGATGGATAAATTTGCCCAGATCCTTCAACGACTGCCCACTGGTGGCACATCTACATCTTGTAGCCACTCTGGAGGCGCCACTCCTTTAAAGGTACAAGTCAATTTGACATTCCTGTATTTGAAGGCCAGATAGATGTAGACGTTGCAGATAGATGGTTGAATTTGCTGGAAGGGTATTTCTCGGTCCATGATTTCTCCGACGGAGAAAAGATTACTTTTGCACTCCTCAAAGCTGCCCCCCATGTCAAAGACTGGTGGGAAACCTACTGTGAGCAAAAGGATGAGAGGGAACCCTCTCTATTCTCAATCGCACCCATTTGGAATTCGTTCGGAGACGGCATCAAGGAACAATATTACCTTGTGGGGAGCTATGAGGACATGTACATCCAATGGACTAGGCTACAACACTAAAGGGATAAAGATGTGCACGAACTGACAAATTTGTTCCGTACTCTGCGCACAAAGTTGGGTATTAAATATTTGGAGAGACATTTGGTGCTCAAGTACCGCAGCTGTTTGCATAGACGCATTCAGGAGGAAATGGAGCTCCTCGACTTTACTTCGCTTGGCACAACATATCGCTATGCCGCCAAGATCGAGCAGAAATTTAAGCAAATGAAGTGAGATTTTGGATCTGTGATCCCAAAGCCAGGGAAATGCGCCCCGAAACCGCAAAACAAGGGGCAAAGCCAAAGCAGGGCGACTCAGAACAACACCACAAATCCAAAAGGACACGGGGAAGTGTGAATTTCATAATAGCCCCACTCACAGCACAAAGGAGTTTCGGGCCAAACAATCGGTGGTGGCCGAACTGAAGGTACCTGAACCAGATGCATGTTCTAATCCTGAGTCAGAACCAGACAAGGACAATGACAAAGGGAAGCAGATCATCGATGCAGATCCCAGTGCCATTGTTGCCACCACTAAGCTCCAGTGAGAGGATCCCGAGGATTCAGAGGAAGGGGAGCACCTCTTCCATTCATAGATGTGGGTGAAGGGTTCTCCACTACAATTCCTTGTTGATAGCGGAAGCCAAAAGAACCTCATTTCAGCAGAGGTCGTGAAGCGGCTCGACCTACCAACCATAGCACACCCACAGCCATATACCATTGCGTGGCTTCACTAAGGAAGAGATCTCTGCGTCTGCCAACAGTTTTGCCTCTCGTACAGCATCAAGCCATTCACAGATGAGGTATTGTGTGATGTTGCTCCTCTTGATGTGTCTGATGTATTATTAGGCCAACCATACTTGTGGAAGCGACATGCTGTGTATGAGTCTAGGCCTCGTGCTGTTGTTATTACTTTGAGAAATAAACTGTACAGGATACCGGAGGTAGTACCACCTCCTGCCTTCTCTTTGACTACTGCAAAACAACACAGTAAGATTGTTTCCCAAATCAAGAAATTTATTTTCATTACAGTTTGCCCATAAGGCAAGAAGAATATTATGGCCACAGCCTTGAAACAGGGCTCCCCTGCATGGCAGCAGTAGATGGACAAAGTTGTGGAGGAATACGAGGACATTTTCTCGTCAGCCAAAGAGGCTCCTCTACGTTGTCAGGTCAAGCACTCCATTGATCTGACCCCAAGCGTGTCGCTACCTGATGTTGCCATACCTCATGCGACCACACAGACAGAGTCCACACATGTACTGTGTGAGGCTAATAAAGCAACCAAATGTATTGAATGCATCTAGCATGTCTTCTAGCAGGTCCATGATATCTAGGCAAATCCAATGCCAAGTACAAGCAGCGCCATGATTAGCATCGGGTGCCACACAACTTCCAGGTGGGCGACAAAGTGTGGCTACATTTGTAGAAGGCGCGCCTTGCTAGACCCCACCGCAAGCTTCGCCCGCTCTGATATGGGCCATACACCATCACCAAGGCAAGTGGCTCACCGAGGACCAAGTTCAGCAGAATTTTCCTCATCTCATGGAGGAAATCAACGCAATGGGGACCATTGCTTTTGTGAAATTTTCAAGAGGAAAATATTTCTGCAATACTTGGTTTATTTCTCCTACTTATGAGATAAGTTATTTATAGATGCTTCAGTAAATTCTGAAATAAACACATTTGTTCACTATCATTAAGAGCATGAGAACAGAAAGATAATTTACAAAAGTAGCACAATAGAAACAACCACATGAACACAGTTATTTTTGGACAATTGTCCCTGGAAAAACCCAATGTGGGAAAACCGGTGCAGCAGATGGGGTTTTATATTTATCTTTAGAACTGGAAAGTACACTTACAAGAGTCTAATGAGCAGAGAAAAATTTGCAAACACCTGGCTGAATTTTCTGGACAAATTTTAGACCCTCGGGGTGACCTCCTTCACCCTCTGCGTCATCCAGCGTGAGAGCTCTGTGCAGTCTCTCCCTGGACTGCGTGATTCTGCGTGGAGGGGGTCTAGTTGCTGATCAGCTCACCCTTTCCTTCATCCTCCTGATTTCTTCTTCCCAATAGCTGACTCCTCCCTCCTCCTTCTGCTTCTACAACCCTACCTCTACAATCGCACCCACTGAAATCGAATTCTCTTGCTTGAAAATCGATTTCCTTCGAGTACTGAGAGTGTCCCCAGCTTGATTTCCAAATGGCCCTCAAGTCTTTTCTTATAGTCTTCTCGCTGATGAATCAACGGCCAAGATTATATAGTTAATCAATGGGTTAGATTAAAAGATGACTTGATCTTCATTTTCTAGAATATTCACACTCCACTTTATTAATACCCTTTAATTATTTAATTTCCCTAAGTTTAAACTTAGGCTCCGCATTAAAATAATTAATTATTTTAATAAAGTCATATCCGAGTGGAATTTACACAAACAATTTCTGGGTTCTCTAGATACCTAATGTCCAAGCCTCTCTACCAAAAATGAGACTTAGAACAATTCCCGATGCTATAGAAATCAACACTCCCTCTTAGCGAGGAAAGTGTTTAAGCAAGATATTGTTGTACTTCTTTGACTCTACACCATCTGCTGCGCTGATGTTGTCTTGGCTGCTGCCCCTCATCTCTGCGCTGCTGCTTCCTGTAATGATGCC